>CP139509.1:313726505-314019080 GCA_021014915.2 Artemisia tridentata subsp. tridentata | reverse complement strand
ATAATCTTTGCTAAATACTTTGTTCTCAGGCTATTTATCTGCATTCGATGGCTTCTGTTCGTTTCTTTGAGCATGCCTATTTCCCATTTTGCACCACTCTTACCTTCATAATGCTCCATATGCAACATCATGTACAAACCACAGTCTATCTTTTCTTTTTTTGTTTTCCAACTCATGTTTAAGATTGTTGGTTTTTTTTTTCTGATTCATAAATTCATCTCCTTTTGAATGTAGACATGTAGACAAATGCCTTGAAAAAACAGCCCTCTGAAAATAAAATTACAAAGTGTCAATTATAGACTAGTATCACCAGTGATATTCTGAAATATCACCAGTGATATTCTGAAATATCACCAGTGATATTCTGGAAATATCACCAGGGATATTCTGAAATATCACCAGTGATATTCTGAAATATCACCAGGGATATTCTGAAATATCACCAGTGATATTGTAATTATATTTGAAGTCTTCAGAATAAAAGAAGAAAATAAATTTGATGATGATGACATTGAAAAGCATTAAAACCAACTAGCAGTAATAACCAATGTATCATTTTGAATGAATCACAGGTGATATCTTATAAGTAATTTTTTATCACAGGTGATAACTAATAAGTTATTTTGTATCACAGGTGATAAAAACTCAGTAATAATGAAAACACATTAATAATCAAACAATCATGTATAAATCTGTTATTCAAATATCATCAAAACAATCTGGAAAATTTAAAATCAACAAAAGAAAATAAAAAAAGAAACAAACGACTTATGATCTAATTTATGCTTGAACAAAGAGCTCCTCATCTCTTGTAATTTCCGATTGATTCAACTCACCCTCTTTTCTTGTAATCTCTGGTTGATCCATGTGGTCCTCATCTCTTGTAATCTCTGGTTCATCCAAGTCAACTTCTTCTCTTGTAATCTCTTGTTGATCCAAGACACCCTCTTTTCTTGTAATCTCTTGTTCAACCAAATCACATTCTTCACTTGTAATCTCTGCTTGATTCAAGTCACCCTCTCCTGAATACTTTTTCGGGCACGTCCTCTTGTTGTGACCATCTGTTGCTCCACATAGTGAACATGTATTCTTGTTCTTCGAATTCTTATCAAAAGCTTGCTCTTTACCTCCTTTTATACGCTTCTTACGGCCTTTGGGGTTACAAAGAGATGGATTGTTAACAGTTTTTACAGCCGGCTTGGGGACTCCAACAAGTTCCTCCAAATTATCAAGCTTGTTCTTAGATGGAGGATTTGGATAATCAGCTTCAACATCAATCTTTAGCAACCTCAATTTCTCGACAAAACCAGACAACCTAGCCTCGTCTTTACTCAACAAATGCACACAATGATCAACAATAGAACTTGCCTCATTTGCATAATTCTCAACAATCACATCCTTCTCACCATATCTGTTCCTTTTGTTCCTTAAAGCAGCAGGTATAAGGTTCTTAGTCCAACGCCTCAATATGTATTGATTTGGGATAATTTCAATGTTAGCGTTCTTAAAGACACAGAAAATGTGTCTACATAATATTCCAACTCGAACAAAAAGTTGACACGAACATACAACTGATCCATCTTCTTGGTTTCGCAAGACCTACATGGACAAAAAGTAATAAGTTAGGTAAAAATCACAGGTGATAATACAAAGAAAAAAAAAGAACACTATTTTTAAGAAACTAACATACCTTATACAGTCCATCTACTCTACGAAACAAGTTTGGTGGCTCTTCTTCTTCATCTTTATCATTATCCTTACCATTATCCTTAACTTTCTTCTTAGCTTTCGCTTTCTTCTTAGCTTTCTTACTCTCCATAAATTCATCAACAAATTTCGTCTCTTTAATAATAGAAACCTCAGATCCTTCAACCAAATTTTTCGCATCTATTTGACAATACCATGTGCCTGCAAATATCTCTGCTTGAACTAACTCGAACAAACGACGAGTATAAACCTTCGATGCATGATGTTCAATCTTAAGATAGGTTCTAAACTTCGGAACAGAATCAATAGTCTTATGATCTAACCTCTCTTGTATATGCCTCTGCTTTTCCATAGCCGTCTCAAAACAATTCATAAAATTCATAAGAGTAGAACCTGAATTCGTAAAATGAGAGAAAAAGGCGTTCTCACTCTCAGACCTAGATGTCGTCCTCATCAAACCACACAACGGGGAATCAATAAAATAAGCAGGAATCCAAGATGAACGTATACGAAACATCTTTGTTAACCACTTATGACTCTGCAAACTAAACTCGTCCAATAACTTAGCCCATTTATCCTCAAATTCCTCCGGACCAATATACATATTCCATACAATTTGATTGAACTTCTTTTTAAAGTCAGTGTGATCATAGATTTTTGAACATATCTGAAAACAATATATCACATCTAATTTAACAAATGATTTGAAAAAAATATATAATAATAATAATAAAATATATATATATATATATATATATATATATGCATAATCATATGTGATAAATGAACAAGAACATGTTATTGTATATCACATGTGATACCTAATATGTTATTTTGTATCATAGGTGATACCTAATAACTTCAAGCCAAAACAGTACAAACTCTTTTCAACAAGCACCAACATTATAAGTAATTTTGTATGTATCACAGGTGATAAAAACTCAGCAGTAATCAAAACGCAGGAATAATCAAACGAAAAATACAAGAAGACAGAAAAAATACCTTTCCAGGAAGCTTTTGTGTAATATGCCACATGCATAGTCTGTGTTTCGAACCAGCAAATTCAGATTCAATAGCATTTCTCATAGCACCATCCTGATCAGTAACAACAATATTTGGAGCCTTACCAAACGCTTTTATGAACGCTTTCAGCAACCATATATAAGAAGCTGTAGTTTCGTTTTTCAGCAACCCTGCAGCAACAGTAACACACCTCCGATGATTATCTATGCATGTAAAGGGAACAAACACCATTTTGTACCTGAAAAAAAAATTAAAAAAAAATTGTCAAATCAAAAAATAATAAAAAAAAATAAAAAAAAAATTGCCAAATCATATAATCAAAATGTCATATTTAACATACAAATACTTACTTGTTTGTTCTGTAGGTAGCATCAAACAAAACAACATCACAAAACTCTTTGTAATTGTACTTGGAAACTTCATCAGCCCAAAAAATTGCAGTAAGCTCAGCATTTTCAACCATATAATCAAATGAAAAATCTGCCACATGCTTCTTCCTATTCTCCATCTTAGAAACTAACGATACCTGCTAGCAACGATTATAGCGACACATAGTTTATTGATAAAAAAGTTTATAAGGTTATAAATGAAAAATAATAAAAGTTTGAAGATTTGGGTTAAATAATGTGATGAACCCGTTGACCCGTGGTTTCACACGTAGACCGTTACGTTGAAAAATTTGGTCGATTAAACGGGTTTAACTTTCTAGTTTCGAAAATGGTCAATTAACCGTTCAACCATCGTTTGAAGCGTCCCGGTCAACCTGGTTTTTGATTTTATATTGTTTAATTGGAAAAAATGAAAAATAAACAAGTTTGAAGATTCTGGTAATTAAACAAGTTTGAAACTCTCTGTTCGACACGTTTTCAACGTTGAAACGTATCCTCAAAATTATGTCCATTTAAACCGGTCCTGCTATTGGCGAAAAACGGTTCAAATTAATACCGTTTCAATCCCGTCGGGATTTGAAGCGTCCGATCAACCCGTTGGATTTATAGCGACATATTTATATAGATAAAAAAGTTATAGTTATAATGCAAAAATAATAAAAGTTTGAAGATTTGGGAATTAAACATAATGTTATGAAACCCGGTTCGACCCGGGTGGTTCAACCGGTTGAACCGTTCCGGTTGAAAATTTGGTCGATTTAAACCGGGTCAACTTGCTAGGTTGGGTCGAAAATGGGTCAAATTAAACCGGTTCAACCCGTCGGGTTTGAAGCGTCCCGGGTCAACCCGGTTTGTGATTTGTATTAATTGTTTTAATTGGTTATAAATGAAAAATAATAAAAGTTTGAAGATTTGGTAATTAAACATAATGTTTTGAAACCCGGTTCGACCCGGGTGGTTTCAACCGGTTGAACCGTTCCGGTCGAAAATTTGGTCGATTTAAACCGGGTCAGCTTGCTAGGTTGGGTCGAAAACGGGTCAAATTAAACCGGTTCAACCCGGTTTGTGATTTGTATTAATTGTTTTAATTGGTTGTACATTGTGTATAAATCATTGTACTTTTAAGTAATGGGGTGTTTTAATAAGAGTATTAATTACATTTCATAATTTCCTTTAATAAAATTTTTCAACATTTCACATTCCTTGACTTTTCACTTTTCCACTTTTCCACTTTGACCATTTTTCCTTTATAGGTAGTATAGATAAGCATCTGCGCATCACTATCGCCTATATAACAGTTCACACCCCTAAAAAAGTTCTTGAAATCAACAGTTGTACCATGAACAAGCAAATAAGAACCCTTCAAACCGGTTAAAATGTGATGAGCTCTCGTTGCACCTATATTTACACTAGCAGCTTTAACAATAAACAACTGCTCAGCATAGGTTAACTGCCTCTCAGTCTTTGACAAATGCTTATACTCTTCACGTTGAAGCTCATGATTATGAATACTATCAAAAACACTCAACTTGTACTTACTAGTACCAGGAATCAAATCAAAAATAACACGTGCTTTGCAGCCTGTGATATGCAAGTTCGAACTTCTAATCTGCTTGTCACTATTCTCTAAGTCTAAAGTATCCACATGTATTCCCTTAGGACAACCTTCCCTATTACACACTAAATACTTTCGTTTCACAATACCATTCCTCAATCTTTTCTGGCATGATTTCCTAACCACAAACCCTGCTTTAGCAGCATATTTCATATAGGCAGTAATGCACTCATCAATCGAATTATAAACTTTCCCCTTAACTAGTAAAACGTCCACAGGAACTTTAGGAATATAATAAACAGTTCCCCCAGGAGTATCAAAATTAGAGTGAGTAGCAAACGATTCAGGAGTTTTCAAAGCATTCAAATCTGAAAAAAATAAAAATAAAAACAATGATAAACTAAAAATGAAATCACATAAACATATATGATATAGCATATATCATATATCATATATGATATATCACATGTAATATTACACTGATATATCATAAATCATATATGATATATCACATGTGATACATCATTATAACAGCTAATATACTACCAAAAATAAAATAAAACCACTACAACTGTTTTTATGTGTGTTATATCACCAGTGATACATATAACCTGTATATATCACAGGTGATATACTACTTATCAGTAAAAATTGAAAAATGTTATCACAGGTGATATATGATATAGCATATATCATATATCATATACGATATATCACATGTAATATTACACTGATATATCATATATCATATATGATATATCACATGTGATACATCATTATAACAGCTAATATACTACCAAAAATAAAATAAAACCACTACAACTGTTTTTATGTGTGTTATATCACCAGTGATACATATAACATGTATATATCACAGGTGATATACTACTTATCAGTAAAAATTGAAAAATGTTATCACAGGTGATATACTACCAAAAATTGAAAAAAACAACTACTAAGATATGATATAAGCAAAAACTGCTTATTATTATCACATGTGATATAACCAAAAACTGCTTATTATTATCAGCTACTAAGATACCTTATTCAAAGCTTAAACCTACTTATTCACATATTAAAAACTGCTTAATTCAATCAAAACCTAACTAATAGCTTATTCAGACCTTATAACACCTTAACAACATAACTTATTCACACTGACACACGAATTACACTAAAAATTAAAATAATCAAAAAACTTACTCTTAATAGCTTCGGATTCATCACCATGTTCATAAGCAACAATCTCCTCAACATACTTAGCAGAAACATCATCATCAAGAACAATCTCTTCAGGAATAGTAGAAGAATCATTAACAACGATCTCTTCAGAAGAACTAGAAATAGTAGAACTTTGAATCGAATCCATAAAACCTGCATATCAGATGAAAAAATTGAATCAGTTAGCTTATAATTGAGCTTATTCTCTCAGATAACTTAAAATTAAGCTTAGAATTGAACAAAAATTAAACGATAAAAAATTAGGGTTAGGAGATGTACGGGATGAAGAAGGTGAACAAAAATTAAGATGTATTGATGAATTGATGAGAGATGTACGGGATGAATTAAGCAGCAAAAATTAGGGTTTATTGATGAATTAGAGTTACGAGATGAACGGGATGAAGAAGAAGATGTATTGATGAATTGATGAGAGAGAAGAAAGAAACACACTTTGTGTGTGTGAAAAAAATGAGGAATTAGTTGAGATAGACCGTAAAAAATTATATTTATATAGTACAAAAATACCCCTCAAGTGTAAATAATCAATTTAATTTCAGCCATTAGATCAAAATGAATGGAAGGTTGGGATTGGTCCCTTTGTATGTGAGAAATCTTTTGTACTCAAATGAGTTGATTTCTCTTAATTAATAGTAATCGAAATTTGGTTGGGTTTTGTGTGTTGAGAAAATGATGTTGTACGAGGAGGAATGGTTTTGGAGAAAAGATAGGTGGAAAGAAAGAGGTCGTTGCCTTAAGCTTCGTCTTAGAGATCGTTTTCGTGTTGCTGTCGACAAACACCGTCGGCAGAGATCCGGTGGGTTCGTTTTGGAACGATGGATTCGTCATTTTCAAATTAAAACAAATTTACCCAATTCTACTTCCACTTTTTACCCTCACAAAAAAGGTTTCTTTCTCTTCCTATTCATTTCTACATCTAGCTTATTTGTGGCTTAACTTCAATTTTTCCTGAGACTTACCAAGCTTATTCATTAGTATGATATAAAAAAGCTCATACATCCCAACTTATTCATGTCATCTGGTTTGTCACACTTTGGAATAACAATGTTCTGTAGCTGCTTATATTACCCCTTATTGTTTAGCATTTTTTAACGTCCTAATCAGTATGAGTGAAGAATGGATTACAGCCCCATTTGGCCCACTAATCCACAGGATTTGAGGCCACCACCACACAGACTCAAACCGCCCCTTTTCAGGAAGGTTGGCGTGGCCACGTAGAGTTGTTTACACCTAGTAGGAATTGAACTTGAGACCTCTCAATAGTTACGATTGTTGTAAGAGTGAAGAATGGATTACAGCCCCATTTGGTTTACGAAATGTTATTGTAACTTTAGTACACAGACTGGTCCCATTGAGAATAACGTGGTTGATAATTAGGGACATCCATCTACCATATTCCTTGCACTAAGTCATCTATTAGAATTCTAAAGGTAAACTATAAACTGATGTTTAATCTGACTGCAGTTAGCAATGACTTTGATACACATGAGGATTCGTTTCTCACCAAAATGCTTCAAGCTGTTGCTGTTCCAGTTCTTGGACATGTTTGCCATGTCTTTATGCACGGCCTAAATCATGTCCAGGTAATTCTTATAATATTTTATTTATTTGTTTATTATTAAACAAAAAATGATGTATGTTTTGCATTGCAGATATATGGAGGTGAAAAATTACAGCAAGCGTTGGTCAGCAGACCAGATAAAACTCCACTTATCACGGTATGCTAAGGATGGAAGTTGTGTTATACTATCTATCTGCTGTATCATATATACATGACTCTTTTGCTTTGAATAAATGAAATGAAGGTTAGCAATCATATTGCCTCCATGGATGATCCTCTAGTTATTGCTGCACTTCTTCCTTCAAGTGTTCTAATGCATGCTCGTAATTTGAGATGGACACTTTGTGCTACTGATAGATGTTTCCGTAATCCAGTCACTTCTGCATTCTTTAAGTGTGTTAAAGTTCTTCCTGTTTCTCGTGGTGAAGGAATTTATCAGAAGGTATCGCTCACAATGGTTTTTGCCTTGTGGATTTCTTTTGTGTTTCAAGTGTTGGTTATTGTGTTAGCTTTCAATTGCTTTATATTGTTACTTAGTTTTCAACTTACCTTTAAGAATGCAGTGGATTCTAAGTAATGATAATTGAGTGTTAATCTAAATTGTTAGTAGGCAAAGGCTGATAATGACTCTTTCTTCTGTAATACTTAATATTTGTAGAAAATGCTTACCATGATTTGACGTAGCGCCACATTAATGCTTTTCTCTGGAATCTGAAGTTTTACCGTTAAAATAAATGAAGACGTGCTCCACTATTTAACAAACCAGAAAAGATTTTAGATTTACTATTCACAAGCAGTCCTTACACTCACATAGTAAAGCTAAAGATGTATCTCATGCAACTAAATTGCTAGACTTTGAAATCTGAATGGACAGTGGCTTTTCATTTATTGCATACAAATACTCTAGTATTCATAATATCAAATGGTTTAAAAATTTTTAGTTATTGGTTAGAGGGGGCTTCTCAAAACCAGGATTGTTATTGGTTTCTGAATTCATTAATTTATGATCAGGGTATGGATGGTGCTATCGCAAAACTGAATAGAGGTGGGTGGGTCCACATATTCCCTGAAGGCAGTCGTTCCCGAGATGGTGGAAGAACTATGGGATCTATAAAAAGAGGCACTGCAAGGTTAGTTAAGATATGTAGTTATGGGGATGTTTGTTTAGGCTTATTTGGCCTGCTTATAGACTTATTGAACTATTGAAAAGCTCATAAGCTTAAATATTTGGGCTTATGAGCTGATCAACGTAAATAAGCCATAATAAAAATGAGCTTATGAGCTTTTCAAAAGTTCAATTATCCCATAAACCATCCAAATAAGCTTAAACAAACACCCCATGTATACAATACACCTGTGTGTTATATGCCTAAGCTGCTGTTATCTAAAATAAGCCCGAATAGCGACCATCTGTTCATCTAGATCTTGCTTGTTAGTATAGCCTAAAGTTGAATACGAGTTACAACCTAGAAGCACTCATATCGGTTAATCATCTGCCTTCTGCTCACATTCACAAATATTTTCACAAGCATGTATTGTAAAGCTATATAAGCTGCTGCCATAGGCAAGTGTGTTGACCATAATATCATATCTTTTTATTGCATCTGCTATTTAATTGAAACCACCAATATATAGGCATGTACTAGGAGGTCTGCAAGGGTGTGTAGGAGAATTATTTGCTTCGTGAAAGCCATGCACATAAGCCTTGAATTTGTCAAAAGTTGTTTTGGTTTTGAATAATGGTTGCTATCTTTTTCATGTGCTCCACAATCTTAGGGATCATATTTAAGACTGTATTTAAGCTGTGAGAAGCTAGCCACTAGTGGCAGTAGCTACCAGTGTGTTATTAAGACGAATGGGAAGGAGTTATCACATCTTGAGAACTTTATACATAGATTTGCCACATCCTTAGTTGCTTCATATCAAGTGCAATGTCAAGGGTTCATGCATTATGCTTTGGGTTAAACTTAAGTAGAGGGTTTCACTTTTTGTCAACTTCAGAAAATGGTTGTATGTTCGCATCTGCACATTATTATTTTTGTATGGATGCTCAAGCAATGCAGAACTCACCTTGCGTGTGATTTTGCATCTAGAAGATTTCATCGGATATCTCAACCTATTTTTTAGTACATTTAAAAGTGTTCTCTTCTCTCATTTTTGTCTTTAGTGATGACACCTTGGATTGCGTGTTCACATTAAATGAAACTAGGTGAGTACCCATGCATAGCTACGTGAATCCCTAACGGAAAATAATTGTTGTTGCGATATCATGGTTAAGTGTTTTGTGTAACATTTATCTTTACTATATATAGCGGCAAACATAGACGGACCTTTGTAGAGGCAGGGGAGGGCCTCGCCCCCCCACCCCCACACACACCAAAAGTCAAGAGTTGTTAGTGTAATATAGATAAAAGTCTAGGGGTAATTTGTAAACTTTCCATTAAAAAAGATAAAGAAACCAAAGGATCAGTAGCATTTCTAGTGTTATGTAATTATTTCTGCTCTTGTTTTGTAGTTTATCTCTTTAAGATCTTTTATATATATAAAGATTTATGTTTCAGCCCTCCCAATAAAAAAGTTCAAGTTCCGTCTATGGCGGCAAATAATGTTCTAAAATCAAAACCCCCATGGATTCTTATCTTGGCTAGAAGCTTTTTGACAATAACATCAACCTTAGTTGGGTCACCCATTCTCTAATTTTACAAAACTACACTATAAGAAAAATGATAAAAGATGAATGTATTATATATTGGTGATTGTGATGCATAAATGTAAGTATAAAAATCTCATATTAATTGTAAAATAAGAGTTGTAAAACATTAAACTCTAATATTCAAAATTTCCAAAAAAGTCAAAATGAATCTATGGAAATATTGCAATATATAGGGAAATAAAAAGAGTTCATTAATATAATAAGTATTTTAAGCACAAAGGGTATTTTAGTCTTTTTCTAGTTCTCATTTTGAGAGTTTTTCCTCTTTTTGTTATTACCAAATATTGATGACATTCATTTTGGTCAACAAGAGTCCCTTGGTCTGTCTTGTTATCATTGAGGGGGTATTTAGATTATCTATGTAATATATTTCAGCTCACAATTGTTTTGCCAGTAGGCATGATAGTAAATAGTCTTTGGCCTGTAGAACTATGAATCTGATTACTCTGTTTAAAATATGCACAGGTTAGTCCTTGATGCTGATAATGCACCCATGGTTGTACCATTTGTGCATGTAGGGATGCAAGAGATTATGCCCATTGGAGCCACGCTTCCTAGGATTGGCAAAACGGTATAATAATATTTGCATCCCTTTGTTGTCACCAAGTTTTCTTTAACTCTTACATGCATGTAAAGATCATGCACTTGATTACATCCTAATAAAAACATGTGTATAATAATAATCCATGTTTAATTGGAATTTGTAGGTAACAATACTTGTTGGTGATCCAATTGATTTCACGGATGTGCGGGATATGGAACAGGAGAACATACCAAGGGAAAATCTATATGATGCAGTCTCTGCTAGAATTGGTGATCGTCTAATTAAACTAAAAGCACAAGTTGACAAGTTAGCCCACTTGCAAACTGATGTTACACTGAGACAAGAGGAAACTTTATATAGTGGGTATGAACAAGATATCGAGCATCTTAAGGTTGGATTTTCTTACCAAGGGTCAGGATTTGTATCGAAGATCCGTGGTTATATGGACCCCACGGAGCTGATGAGTTTTGCAGCAAGAGGTTTGTTTATGAATCAAAGTGTTGAAGGGATAAGGCCTTTACAGGCATGGAATAGTTTTTGGAAGCAAGTGCATCAAAGTCATGGAGTTCCTGCAATGTCCATGTTGGCGTAGGTTACCTGACTTACTTTTGTTACTTTTATGGATGGTACTTCCTGTGTAAATATGTTTATGGAAGTAATTCTGAGAGCCTTTTTTTTATTCAGGGTTAGACGACAGTAACGATGGTTTCTTTTGTAGAGAAATGCTAAATAATAAGTTGCCACTTGATGCAATTAGAATAGTTCAAGTTGTAGATGCTTCATTTTGTAGATTTATTCCAACTTTATCGATAATTATCGGAGTATTTCATTTTCTGGATACCTTGTGGCATCTCTTTTGATGCATTGTTGCATTTCGGACAATTAATTTCATTCTTCTTTTAAGTTATAGACTTGTAAATGAAATAAAGCACTATTAGCATACACATCACATTGTGCATGTTTTACGCATGTGGATGATCTGGGTATATCCAAGCATCAGTCTATCAGGCACACTTCAATCTATCGTTGTCTGTTTAGCTCTCTTTATTACGATAGACTAACACACTTATCCTGTCTACATGATTTCCCATCCTAGATACTTTATTAGCTGATGCATAGTCTTCGATGGGAGAAAATACATTAGGACAAGTCGTCTGACATGTTTTTGCCATTGTAATGAAAATTAACATGTGAAATCTCAAACCGTTTGGTGCGAGGAGAAGATTAACATTTTAATAAATGATAGCCATGATAACAACCACTGGATATATCAATGTTTGTTAATGTTCTCTAAACAAAATGGAGTTGGTTGATTATTCCAAAAAAAAAAAAAATGTGTGGTTTGCTACCATGGAATGGCAAGAAATACATTAAAGAAAATAAGGTTTTCTGCATGGTTCTCCATACACTTCACATATGATTTTTAGTTGGCATAACGATTACTCCACATATGTGCATGCAATTCCCTTCAGTCATAAAACTGCCTTCATTTGAAATGTACTTCTTTAAAAGCTTATAAAGTCAATGAAACTGTACACAAAACATACCTATGGGAGCCCAAAGATCAATACTATATAGGAAATTAGCAATTCATCAGAAGCCACAAGGTCTATGCAAAAGAGACTTAAGGATATCTAAACATGGGTTACTTTTATACGATGATAAGTTGCACAATATATGTATACAAGGACCGTATTCTATGGTCTGCTAGTTTGACCTGGTCAATGATATCTTGTGGCTCTTTTTTGCTAATGTTGCATATAGTTTTACAAGTTCCTCCTTAATCATGAAAAGTACAGAGGCTGCAAATACACTTTGTACTATCTTGGTGCTCATTCCTTTGTAGAAGCATGACAATCCTTCATACTGAATCATCTTTACAATTGCATCCATGGTACCTTCCATGCAAATAAAAAGGGTGTTAGAAATGAAAACATAAGCACGCCCACATGACAAAATCTGTATGGTTGAGAGAGATAATGGACATAGTTCTGATACCGTGTAACCAAATCTACCAAAAACTTCATTATATGAACAAGAAGTTTAATATATAAATACATAGGATCATGGTGGTCAAATGCCATATAATCCCTAAACTATCCGAGCGAATAATTAATAAGATGTATCCAACTATGATTATGAGTAGTGGGCCATCTATTTTCTGCTGGCAAATCTTATACCTAACTTATGATGTCAATGTCTATGAACAGTATATAGTAACGAACTTGAACATCTTGGATGGGTTTACTGAAATGAGAAACTCAAGATACCTGAATATCTCAATGAATTGTTTGTACTGATTTCTTGCTTTGCTTGAAGTCTTGACTGTAAATAGTAATCAGAAAAAGCACAAGTGTTATTACAAAGATACCAGTAGAGTTCATGTATGGGAAAGTATGGACCACATAAAATGAACAACTAGAGGAGTGTAACCTTCCCATAGTATTTCATTATTTTCCTTTCTTATGTTTCTAACTTGCGTGCTCACCTTGTCTACTAATTTTGAGAGGTTCTTCATGAGAATAAAATTTTTACAGCAATTGGTCATGGGTATTTATATAACATAAATCCTAAGTAAACTTAACATAGTGACAAAAATAACCCTACTTTAACAACCCTCTTCAAGATCAAGCATACGTATTAGATAGCCCAACTTTGTTAATAAGCAGTATCCACTACATAAAAAGTTCTAAGTACCCAATCTAGGCATCTGACCCAGTTAGCCTTGCTATCCCTCATGAAAATAATCATAATTGGAAAACTGCATTATGATATTACCTTGACAACTAACAAGGGGTATGTTGTCACTGTTGCTCCGAGTTTGGCAACAGCACCTACTAAAAAAACCTGTTCACACAGCAAAATATATTAACACTGAAACATCTTATACAAGATTAATGATCAAGCATGCAGGTTTTAGGACTAGGTAAGCTGAGAAAAATCGTAATTTCTAACAATGGAGTGTTACAGAAGAGGTGAGATGAAAAATTACACAAGAATACATTTTTGGCCAAGACCAACATCACATTCAAAAGCTGAAAACCGTTTCCACAGTAATCTATACAAGTACCCATTTGCAGTAAATTGCATATTAACATTTTGAATGTGAATGAAATAAACATAAGTGCTGAGGAATATAAGTTAGAAATAACAATTCGCAGAAGACTCTTGATTTACCTCTAGAGCAGTAACTGTATTTGAACTCTGCTTCTTATCAGCTCGTTTGGCTTTCAAATACTTCATTGAGCTCTCGTAAATCATAAATTGAATCGATGGATTGCATACCTGTCACGTCATTTCCATTTGTTTTAGCAGCTATATAAGTTCATAATAATATTCATAAATGCTTTTAAGAGTAATCAGCCTCACCATGATCAGAGTTGGAATAATGCCTTTCCAGAATCCCATTAGTCCAGCTTCGTTATATACCTCATATGCCTATAAATGGCATACACCTTCATATAAGGAAAACATGCTATAAAGAACGAAAATCAGAATTTGTGGCCGAGAGGGAAAAATGCCAATACAAAAACCAAACTGTATTCTTATCTTTTCATAGAACTATGGTCATGCTGATGTATATTTTTCCTGATATTCGATGACACCTCGATTCAATACACTCAAAAGCATCATGGATAAAGCAGGCTATGGCAATGGAGCAATGCATGTTAAGCCTTACTCTCTACTCCAACTGGAGAGGAGCAATGAAGTGAAATAGGCATACTATCAGTAACAGAAGCTTAAGCTTTCGATGTTAGCTTAATAAGAAAACAGGACACCGGTATAAGGGAGTTCTCACCCGCTCAGTGTTCGTTCAGAATTTTCTTAAATATTAAAACCATCTTTTGTCCCTCTAATTCCTGGAAAAAGAATACTTTCATAAAAACACCTTTATCTTTCTTATATGATACCGTATTTGGAGATAGGGAGTGGTTTATAAGGAAGGCATCACCCTCTTGGTTATTCGGTGGCTGCACCAACTATTTAAGGTTGCCATGCACTTTATGACATTGATGTTCTAAAGGATGCAATTGCCACATTCCATGAATCTTTGGCCTGGGTATTTACAAAATCTATAATACATGTACCGGTTTTACATTGTTTCTGTCTGAAATGATTGCCTTTTCCAAGCAATCTCGAAGTTTATATCCTAAATATCCCTTTTCAAGCGGTGATAGAGAGACCTAACTCATGCGCCCAAAGCATTCATCATGTGACACATGGAATATACATTTTCTCTCATAATTTCCACTCTTGATTTTGGCACATGTAATCATCATAGAATTAGGCATGTCTGTAGGCATTAGTTTTAGACTTTTAGTCATACATATCATTTTCCTATTACTAATGCATGATACAAAAACATGGATATGTTAACAGTACCTACCGCATGCAACGTCCCATATGGATTAGGCTTCATTGACTCAAGTTCACGAAACTTATCATGCAAAGAAGAACCAGTCAAATTGCTCTCAGAGGAATCCCTCAATAAAGCTTCCTTCTTCGCTTCCAGAATCTTTTGTTCTGCTTGAGTATGTGTCTAAACAATAAAAGTTAAAGGACATCATCAAAAAGGCTATTTACATTGGTAATAAATAAGAAAATGATATAATGAACAGAGACACCCCCCAGATGTCATGTCAGAATTGTAATGTTATTCAAACATGGATTCACAGACAATGCTATCAAAAGGTAGAAGCCAAAACCATCAAGGCATCAACCACATCTATGGACACTAGATGTCAAAGATGTAACGATATTGATCCTAGATGACGACATGTATCTGAATATTCTGCTCTTCATCAATGATGAGATAAATGAAAAAGTGTTTGTTCAAGACTTAAACACTAGCTCTTTCTCAATTACAATAATTAATCTCTCACAGCAATAAATAATAAATGAAGAAGTTGAGTAGGTTCGTATTTGCTGGGTACCTGCATACGTGTCACAAGCACCCATATTGGGTTTGTAAATAGTACATTCAACGCCCTGAAAACATGAAATTTCCAGTAAATTGCTGACAGATAAAAAGTTCAATCAAGTAAAACACAATTATACATTTAAAGATTCCATAATCATTAATCAGATATCCTGCAAAGAAATGTTCCATATAGCTCCAAGGAATTAGACAAACATACATATAGGCAATGCAGCAGATGTACTACTATACAATCAGGGATATAATTAGCTAATGGTAAAAAAATCTTTCGAAATAAAAATAGAATATCAAGAGAGCGAGTTAACCAGATCTTATCCTAGATATAAATGTCCTAGAAGTTCAAAGTCTTATGTGAGTTTTTTACACTCCCCCTCAACTTCGGTTGTAAACGTGGAACGTCGTAACATACATAGCTGGCTTCCTAGATTTTTAAAAAAATGTTCACAGGAGCTCCAGAGAGACCTACTTTAAAGGTTGTACAATATGGTCTCAAGTTTTCTAAATATGAAGTCTCTACCTATCTCAGCATGCTTTGTTAGCTATATGAAATTCTCGTTCTATGGGCCAAACTTGAGCCCACGCGGAAAACATGAGATGCAATAAAACACCATCAAACAGCGTAAAATGCTGTCATGTTTGTCAGTCGCCATAGTGTTGGTGATAATAGTTTGGATGAATGAAACATGTTGAACGGAGGACGACCGGGGACGAACAGAGAGTCATAAAGAGGGAGAGAGAATACAGCATATTTTCGTGTCTACCATTCATCCATCCTCACAATCTTATAAAGAATAGAATGGGTACATTTTCTTTCAACAGCTAAGGAATGACTTATAGAACAATCAATTACAGTGATCACAGGCTAGACCAGTGGCGGAACCAGGATCTTAGAGGACGGGTGGCAAAATTTTTTTTTTTTTTGATAAAATTCGTGATCCACTTTAATAAAAAGGATATTTTTAAGATTAAGATAGAGATCTAAGGTTTTTACAAGCATGGAGGGCACCGCCCCCCCCCCCCTAAAGACTAAGTAGTTCCGCCCCTGGGCTAGAAGTAATCCCTCAACTAGATGGAATATATTCTCTCTTTGATGCTTTTTGTTATGTTGGAAGGAGGTGACATGCCTCATAGCATCATCAATTCTTCATCATCATGCAGACTGTGGCATGTGCATCATATAGTCCCTCGGGTTGACGTAGAAACTGATTTAACAGGCGAGCTTCAAAAGGTCAGTCACCCCTTGAAACATTCAGGAATATTAGTTTACAGTTTACCGATTAGTTATCTATTATGATGTTGTATCCTTTAAATCTTGGCTATCATCGTACATGATCCAGAGGAATACAAAGTGGTTTCCTATCACCTAATCCAACATCCTTGATTATTTTTTAGAACATTGTTCCTGATTACTTAAATTTTTGTCAACTCTAAACCCAAGAATCAAATAAATCTTATCCAACAACTAACAACTGATACAAATCCAGAATATAGTTACATTGGGTATTGAGACTTACCCGGCTAAAGCAGCCACAACAAGCCAAGAGAACATGCCGACGGTACCATCCCCAAGACCCTTACGTTTATTAGACGCTGCGATAGATTCAGCTTTATTCTTGAAAACCTGGTAAAAATAATAATAAATGCCCTGCCATAAGCCAAAGAAGACGTACAAGTATTAGTCTCATGAAGGGTACTATAATAAAACGGTAAGTGTTGTGTTTATATTAAATCCTTGATATACATATAATGAGTGTATATTAGGATGTAAAAAGCAAGAAAGCCGCCAGACACCTGTGATGTAGCTGTTCCAAGGAGAGAAGGCTTAAGACCACTGTATAGCCCTCCAACGCCTTCGTTGCGTATAACCTGTTGGATAGTTTTCATCAAAACCAATTATTCTAACTGACGTTTCCGGATCAGCTTACGGGGCCGTTTTGGATTTGCTTAACTACTTGTGTCCTCCAAAGTTATAAAACAAAACCTGCTTATCTAAACTGTCTTATTTTATTCAAACATTCAAAACTGCGTAAATACTCTAAATTTAAGCACACACGCAATTACTTAAACAATCACAAACATCGACTTTTAAGGTGGTGTTTGGGATGGCTTATTCTTTTTAAGCTTTTCTGCTTATCTGATTATTTTAAAGGAGTTTCGTGTTATCCAAAATGCTTGTGATTTGCTCATTTTATAAGCTTATTTCAAAGTGTTCATTTTTGTTGAAATTAAATTTACTTTATTCCATATATATTTAACCTAAAATCTTTAAATTTAGAAAAGATTAACATATAAACTATTTTATTGAGCATTCTTACATTCTTTTTTACAAATTAAGCAAATCCAAAGTTCCAAACACCATATTAAAAATAAGCAATCCCAAAAATAAGCTCATAATTGTACCTCAAGTATTTGAAAAAGAGTAGAAGAAGATGATTTGTTAGATTGAGATTTTTTAGCAATTCTTTCAGTCTGTTGGCGGGTGTTTACCTACAAAAAGTAGTTAGTTAGTTAGTTAGTTAGTTATTGGTTAATAATTATAAGAAAGTAACTGAAGAAGATGGGGGGTTGGAATGGAATGGTACCGATTGAAGAGGATAAGTGAGGATTTGAGCAATCATACCACCACCTGCTCCCGCTAACCCATTCACCAACGCGTTCGACATTTTTATTTATGATCAATGCTTAAATGCTCTTAATTATTTATCCACCAATATATGCATACAACAAATGCCAACTGGGTGGTCTAACTATCTCTACTGCTTGCTCTTGTAATTAAATATATGGGTTTTTCTAACTTGTGCGTGGCACAAGGTTACAAGTGTTTAATGAAGACAAATATTTTTTTAAATAACTTAATTTTCATATTAAACACTGATAATTTTGGTAGAAATCACAAATTTAGAAAATTATTAATATCAATGAACATGAGAACATGGTAATATAAGTTCATTTAATGTCTCTTAACCTCTACCACCATAGCACAAGTTAGAATTTCCCATTAAATATTACTTACAATTGTAGTATGTTTTAAAAAGAGTTAGGGTGCGTTTGGTATGCTGCGAGGAATGACAATGGGTATGAGTTTGATAGTACTCAACTATGAAAGTTCCATTCCCCCCTCTCTAGCCATATATGGAGTATGGAATATATTGGACTTTCATAGTCATAGTTGTGGGCCCAGGCACCCTAAACAAACACCATCTATCACTTTCATAGTGATAGTTGATTCCCGGGAATGGATACCAAACGCACCCTTAATTACATTCATACTCATAGTCCCTATGGTTTACTAAGTATCACCTTTCGTCCATAACTCGCAATAATTACACTAGTCATCTTTGTAGTTGTCCATTTTTCATTGACCGAACCTTTGACCAAACAGGCAATTTGTTTTGCTCGTTAACTCCAGCAAGATAGTCATTTCAACCCCAACCTATACCACATTTAACACGAGTTACTTTACACCCCACCCACCTTTACCCTCCAAAAACACAAGTGCATACATATACCCAAATCTCAATTTATTCTCTCCGTCCCAAATTATAAGTCAATTTTCAATTTGCACAAAATTTAATAAATTCTCACTAACTAATTTATTCACCAATCAAATATCTTCTCTCTCCACTAAAGTGTCTTTTGATTTGTTAAATTAGGAAAATGGACAAGTGTTTGGGACAACCAAAAGTAGGAAAATGGACTTATAATTTGGGACGGGGTGAATAATACCAAAGTTCCCATCCCAAATGTCTGCGTGTGTGTTACGAAGAACCCTAAATACTTTTTCTTTCTACCAACCCTCACAACTAAAACATGATGGTATTTTGCGAATGTGGGAGTGAGGGATCAATTCGAACCTCATGGACAAACACTAATCATGGTCGTAGGTTCCTCACTTGTCCCAAAATTCTAAGTTTTTTTTAACATAGTTTCAGTTATATGTACTAAATGATCCATAATTGATATTTGATAATTGGTTGCAGGGTGGTTCAAGTTATCATTTTTTCTTTGGTTAGATCCCGCGATGTGTGCTAGATCCGTGGTTCAAGTAAGAACATGATAATCCCAAATTTGTTAAGGGCAAGAAACATGTTGGAACAGTCTGTCATGGATCTTGTGCAAGCAAACAGAAAGTTGAAGATGTACTTGATATGTAGTTGGTTGGCTTCTGGTGTTTATGTACTTTTATCTTAGTTGGATGGTTGTTGATATGTAGTTGGTTATCTTTTGGATGTTTAAGTACTTTTGTCCTAGAATGGTGTAAGAAGCAGTTGGTATGTAGTTGGTTGGTTAGTTGTCTTTGTCTTTGATCATATATGATGTAATGACCAGTTGGTTTTGGTATATAAGTAATGGAAATTGGTCTTTTGTATGTGTTAATGTAAGGTACGTATTGAGGGTTTGGGGTAGTCGATCATTTGGTTTCCCACGTTCGGTAAGGACCCCAAAAGATGACCGGAATCACGAGTTAGGGTAATGTTCACGAGTCAACTTGGTGGTTTGTGTCAATTATCCGAGAGGATAATCGACTTCGGTGTGGAGTTCCCAGGGCGGACTTGGGAAGTGTCGCTTGTGGTTAGCTTGGGCCATTTCGAGGAAATGACCTAGTATTTATAGGGAGTCCTTTAGGGTTGTGAGAACCCATAAGGGTGATCTGATGGTCCACGAGGTGGCCATCGAGAGAAGAAGTGAGGAGAGCACGTGGTGTTCGTCCTAACGGTCTTTACCAGGCGTACCGTCTGTCTGGACACGCTTGTCAGGCAGGTTTTGCCTTAATTCTACCTGGGGAAGTATTTCCCAGGACATCTGTCGGGCCTTGGCCTTGCTAGGCTTATGTTTGGGCTGAGTCTAGAGTGTATGGGCCTTAGCTAAGTGGGCTGAAGGCCCTCTACGCTATCAAGTCCCCCCCGTCCATTAGTGTGTTTGACTGTTTTTTAGGGAAATGCGATGATGAACTCATGCTAAAAAGATGAGGTCCCCTGGGATTCTCGAAGTGTGTTAACCTGGATCTAGAGAGGATGACTTGTGTTTTGCCTAGCCTGGATATTTGAGATAGTTAGGGTTTTAGTCCAATTTCAAATAGAAAGAGAAGAACCATTGGATATTGGGTAATAACCTTTGAGTGTTCTCCAAGGGTTGGTTATTATATGTTGAATACAAATTTTCCTCCCATATTTGAAATTCAAAAACTACTTGTTATAAAGATGAGTTGTATTATGTGATATCTTTAGTGTGTAAGAGAGAGTGTGTAAGAGAGTTGTGTGAGGGAGTGAGTTGGCAAAACTTGGAAAGCAAGGGTTAGGATGAATGTGTGTGAGTGAGTTGTCATTTGAATTTCAAATTTAAATTTGTGAGAGGGTAATATGAGTGTGTATGTCATAGATGCGTCATCGAATGGTTTAGCAACCCAAAGCTTGGAGAGGAAGGAGTAGTGTGTGAGTTGTAATTTGAAATTCAAATTCAAATTAGCTAGTTGGTCATTGTGAGAGGGAAGAGAATTGAGGAAGCAAAGTGTATGACACATTGTAAGAGTGTGTAAGATATTTGAGTTGCCAATGAAGGTGTTGTGTCGTATGCCAATTGGCGTATGGCGCAACAGCTTCAAGCATTATAGTTGGGTATTTTTTTAACACCTCTTCCAAATTGCTCGTGCCATGATTTTGGACATTTTTTCCATTCTTAATACATACAATCTATGCTTCCAAGCATTCCCGGAAACCCATGAACCATCTTATGCATTGCATATAAATTTTGAATGTCGTTAAAGTCGGGTTTCCTTAAAAACTTAGCAATGGGCAAATCAACTCGTGCACAATATTCACCCATTTGTAGATATTTATTAAACGCATCAGGTGTTGTGCCTTATGCCAATTGGCGTATAGCAGAAGTGCATTTCATAATAACACTAAAATTCATTTGACTCGTACAATCTGGTCGGACTTTAACGAATTTAAAATGGTAAAGAGGAGGATTGTAAGTATAAGTTTCAATACCTTTGACTATTCACAACAGTTCCTTCGAGTTAGAAGTACTGTTTTCCGAGTTAGGGTTCAATTCCTTCGAGTTAGAAGGGTAATTTACGTGGTTCAAGTAAGAACATTAAAACCTTCGAGTTAGAAGGGTAAATTCCGAGTAAGGAAGAAAACTTCCGAGTTAGTTCTTAATATCCTTCGAGCAAGAAGGTTTTCTGAGTTGGTCCTTAAGATTCTTCGAGTTAGAAGAAGGTTTTCCTAGTTAGTGTTTTATATTCCTTCGAGCAAGAAAGTTCTTTTCCAAGTTACGATAAAAACTTCGAGTAAGCATAAAAAATTCCGAGTTAGGAATTATTTTTTGAACTCTCTTCGAGTTAGGACAAGTTTCCGAGTAAGGAATCATTTAGAACTTTTCGAGTAAGGATAATTTCGAGTAAGGATAAGTGATTTTTCGAGTAAGCAAGAGATTTCCGAGTAAGGAAGAAAAAACCGAGTAAGGAAGAAAAAACCCGAGTAAGGAACTTTTGCCGAGTAAGGGATTGTTTTCCGATTAAGAGGCTTTTTTCCGAGTTAGAAGCTTTTTTCCGAGTTAGAATCCTTCCACTTAGAAGTCCTTCAACTTAGAAATCCTTCAACTTAGAAATCCTTCAACTTAGAAATCCTTCAAGTAAGATCCTTCGAGCAAGGAAAACTTCGAGTAAGGAGTTATGTTTCTGAATTTCTAGGGCATTTACCGAGCATCAAGGAGTGAAATTCTTCTGAGTTTCTTAAGGTTTCGCCGAATATCTAACATACAAAACCCTAGTTTTCGAACCCTAATTTACCGAAAAAATTCTTTCGAGGGCGCGCTGCCCCCCCGAACCCCCTAGCGAGCTCACCGCGGAATAGGGGGTATCTAAAGAATTACCACGAACATAACTATTAATACAAATATCGTCCTAAAAACGTTATTTATATTTTACGATCTTTGTTATATTTTGTTAATGACAATTATAAAGTTTATCTTTAGCAAAGTATAAATATAAGTTAAAGTCTTTTACATTTATAGTAATAAGCTTTTAAAACTCATCATATACATGCTACATGATCACTAGGATACATATTACATACATATATACATTTACATTATTTACATTTTAATTCTTAAAATGAAAATATGTTCATGACATCATGGCATACATCATTTGGATATCTTGAAGATTTAATAAATATCTTAGAAAGATCTTCAAGCAAAGAATTGGATTGTGTAAGATCTTGGCAAGATTTGGAAAGATATGTGAAGATTTAGCTGTCAGGTCCCGGCGGAACCAAACAGCATAAAGGGCGGACCCCTGGATTTGGATCCGCCAAATCCGTGGACTATTTGATCAGTTTGCCTATAAATAGCAAGCTGATCATTCAAGTTCACTCATCACTCATATAGCATAAACTACATTATACATTCTTTCATATATTACTGTTGGGTCCGTCAGTACCCAAGGATTCTGAAAACAGGATTTGAATACAAATTAAGCTAAGTGTTAATTAAACCGAAAATATTCTAAGTCACTGAGTGAACAGTCACTCAGTGAGTTACCTTCAAGATGCTCAGGACGAGTCTAAAAAGAAAGATTCACCACACAGTGAGGCTAAACTCCCTGAAGTGTTACTTGACCCAAAGAAGAAGGTAATGGGTTCAGTGAGAGTTGGACAAGAACTCACTGAACCCTAGTCTCCTCAACAACAATAAGTGATTGAAGACTGAAGACTGAAGGCGAAGACTGAAGAACCTGAAGCCTGAAAAGAAAGGCGGGATTAAGCGGTAAGAGTTTGAAGAGATAAGGACAAGTCTTATCGGGCCAGAAACAAACCATTCCTAAAGCGGCTAAAAGTCAAGAAGTGTCAGAACTGACACTCGAAGACTTTTTGGAGCATTCCTATTGGTTCTTGGAAATTACAAATACTGTTGTAGTTGTCAGACACGCCTTCTTATTCTTTATGTATTTTAATCTTCAGGACTCTTTGAGGTTTGCTTATAAATAGCAAACAGATGGAGAAAAGTGGGTCAAGTTTTGTGCATTAAAAGCTTAGACTTTCACAAAACCCTTTTCTCCTACAAAGAGTAACTAAGTCCCTGAGATAGCTCAGTGGTTCAATATTGTTACCACTTAAGCAAAGCTTGAGTTTAGATAGGAGACACACCATACCTTGTCTATTCAATCCCAAGTGTTTGTTCCGCAAAACACTTGGGTAATAGATTCTTTGATTGATTTCTAATAAGAATTTAAACGTTGAAAAACTCTATTTTTATATTTGCGTTTTACTTATCAGTTGTTATTAATCAAATACATTGTATCAGTCATAAAAACAATTAGATTAACTTTTTAGTTATCTCTAAGCGTGTAAAGGGAACAACAAGTGGTATCAGAGCCTCAGGTTTATAAAATCTTTTCAAAAACTAAGAGTGCTCAAGGTTTTTAAAACCAAGATCCTACTATGGCTGATATTAATGTGCCCCAGCTAGTCGATAAAAAGGGTGGAAGCTTTTCAGCTATTGCCCCCAGACTTGAAGCTGGAAAATTTAGCAAGTGGAAAAAGCGAATGCTTTGCTACTTGACTGGTATGGAACCATACTACATCACTTGTGTCAAAGAAGGTCCTTATGTCCCTAAGACTGCTGAGGGGCTAAACAAGCCTGAAGCTCAGTGGACCATTGATGAGAGAAGGGTGGTCAATCAAGACCAACGCCTGAAAAGCATAATTATATCTTGTCTTCCTGATGATATAATGGAATCAGTCATCAACTGTCCAACAGCCAAGCAAACTTGGGATGACTTGATTAATAGCTTTGAAGGACCCTCAGATACCAAGGAAAACAGGATCATGGACCTGAAACTTGAGTATAACACTTTCAGGGCAAAGGAATCTGAAAGCCTCTCTCTGACATATACCAGATACAAGACCCTGATAAACAAATTATCAAATGATGGTGTAGTTTTGTCTAAGCATGAGACAAATGTTGGCTTTGTCAACAGTCTCCCTGAGAAGTGGCTAAACTTCTCACAAGGCCTTAGGAATGCTAATCACATTCAGACCCTTGAGCTCCCTGAGATCTATGGGAAGTTTGTCTATGAAGACAACTTAATCTCTAGGAGATACCCAGACTCTAAAGCTCTTGAGTCCAAAAAGGCCCTGACCTCCCCACCCATATCAACTGCCTTTTATTATAATGGTATTGTGCAGGATTTTCAAGAGGATTCTGAAGATGAAATTGATGAAAGAACTGGTGATGAGTACCTAAGTGACTTAAACTTGGAATTCCAAGAAAGGGCACTCCTTGCCAATTCAAAACGTTTTATCAAAAGAAATGAGTCAAACTTTTCAAAAGCTAAAGCAAATGAAACCACTGAGTGTTTCAAATGTGGTAAAAAGGGCCACTTTGCAAGAGACTGTTATTCAAAAACCATCTCAGAACCCTCTTATAAATTTTCTGGAAACAGTTCCTCAGGAACTAGCAAGTTTCAACCTAGAATGTTTCAGTCGACCCAACATTTTCAAAACAATAATATTCAAAAGGGTCAAAAAGACTTTGAAGCAAAATATAGGAAAGCTAAGGCTAAACTTGCACTTCTTGAAACTAATCCCTCAATGTCTCAGGCTGCTCAAACATCCAAACCTGTTCAGACAAAGAACAAGGTCCTTGTAGCAGAAGCTTATGACTGGGATGAAGAAGAGGTCTCCTCAAATGATGAGAAAATTAGAGTGAGTGCACTGATGGCACTTTCTGAAGGTGATCAGGTGGCTGTTGGAAAAAGCCATGCAAGGAATGGAGAGTGGGTGAACATAACCATGAAGAAGGTAAACACTTTACTTTCAATGGATGATAATTCTGACTGGCAGTCCTATATGAATTATATTTGTGTAGATCTTAAGTTTGTAGAAGAACAAAGGCTTAACTTGCTTTCAAAATATAACAATCTTGTGTTAGAATTGAATAAGTGTAGAGATGAATTGCTTGTACTAAAACAAGCCAAGTTAGAAAATATTACACTACAAATTCAAAACACTGAGATTTTGAAGCAAAATCAAGCTCTTCAAAATGAACTTAACAAAGAAAAAGCTGTCATTGAAGGCTGGACTAAAAAGAACCCTAAGGTTTTTGATACTGTGGGTTTAATTCCGAAGAAAACCATAGGAATTGACCAACTCACTGAAACCCCCAGTGAGAGTCACAGTGAAATGGCCTTTATTCCAGCTGGCATATCTTTTGAGCAAGAAATGCAACCCAAGTCAAATGACTGGATTGTCAGGGACAACCCAGTCAGTAAGTTACCAAACTTTGAGACTGAAAAAAATCTTGCTTCCTGAAAGTCAGGCTCTAAAAAATATGCTTGGACTCACTGACCAACCCAGTTGTATTGAGTCAGTCAATGAGTCTGAATCAGAATCATTCACACCACTCCGACCTCTGAATATCCTTCAGAGTGCTGCACCAAGCTCGGACCTCCCACCATTGGTCTACTCTCAGTATTCTCCAAAGGAGAATCCAGGAATGGGAAAAACCATCCTGAAAAGGCAACCCTTGAAGTCTGAGTTCATTCTGATGACTCATCAACTTCAGTCCCTTCTGTGAAATAAAAATAGAAAGCCCTGATTCAAAAATTGATCAGTTGGCTGAACTTGTCAGGAAGCTGAGTGAGAAGATTGAATCTTCTGAGAAACCTTCTAAATCCAAGATGAAGGAACCCAAATCAGCTTCCTCAAGCACCAAACCAAAATCCTCCAAACCCCTGAAAAGGTGTGAGTTGTGTCACTATACCAATCATTTCACTGATGATTGCTATAGAATCCTTTACTGCATGATATGCAAAAAGGAAGATCACAGAACCTTAGATCACCAATCATACACAGCCACATTAAAAATGGCAAACTTTAAAGCACAGGCTTTAAAATACCTTTCTAATTCTAAACAAAAACTGAAACAAAAGGCCAAACCTTTTGCACCTTGCCCTCACGTGGCTTCAATGACCACCATCCTAAGGATTGTCTAATGGGCAACTGTTGTGAAATTTGTGGAGATTCCACTCACAACACCTCAGGACATGAAAAGGTCATTCAGACCAGAAGAGGTATGACCAAATCATCCTCTCTTTCTACTGAGTCTACCTCAACAATCAAATGCAAAACCTGTGGTAGCTCAGTACACTCAACCACTGACCATGAATCAATTGATTCTTTTAAGACTACAAAAGTCAAGCCCTCTAAGATGAGGGGTCATAGAAAGAACTAACTCAGTTTACAATTTGTGCAGAGACATGCCAGGGAGCCTGTTTGGCATCTAGATAGTGGATGTTCAAGGAGCATGACTGGTGTGAAGGATTATCCGCACAAATATGTAAAAGAACCAGGACCCAAGGTGATATTTGCTGATAACTCATCATGTCTCACTGAAGGTTATGGTTCAGTAAACTGTAATGGTATAGTCTTTACTAAGATAGCTTATGTAAATGGTCTTAAGTACAATTTGATCAGTTTCAGTCAACTATGTGATGCAAAGTACATAGTTCAGTTTGATGATAAGCAAGGGACCATCTTCAATGCAAATAAGGAAGTTGTCCTTATTGCACCAAGAAGGCAAGATGTTTATGTGTTAGACATGACCAGTCTAACTCAGAATGGAACTTGTCTCTTTGCTAAGGCCACTGAAACTCTCAACTAGCTTTGGCATAAGAGACTCTCCCACCTGAACTTCAAAAACATAAACAATCTTGTAAAACAAAACAAGGTCCTTGGCTTACCATCACTTATGTTTTCAAAGGATAAACCATGCTCTGCCTGTGAAAAAGGTAAACATCATAGAGCATCCTTTAAAACCAAAACAAACTTTTCCATCAGGAACTGCCTTCATCTTCTCCATATGGATCTCTTTGGACCCATCAGTCCTAGATCCATTAACCATGAGAAGTATACTCTGGTCATTGTGGATGAATACTCAAGATACACTTGGGTCTACTTCCTGATCAAAAAGAGTCAGGCAGCTGAAACAATTATGTCCTTTGTCAGGAACATTGAAAATCAAAATGATATTAAAGTCAAACAGATTATGACTGATAATGGAACAGAGTTCAAAAACTATGAACTTGAATGTTTCTGTGATGAGAAAGGAATTTCCCAAAATTTCTCCTCTCCTTACACACCTGAACAAAATGGTGTTGCTGAAAGGAAGAATAGAACACTCATTGAAGCTGCCAGGATAATGCTAAATGGATCAATCCTTTCCAAACACTTTTGGACTGAAGCAGTCAAAACTGCCTGTTATACACAAAACAAATCCATCATTGTCAAGAGACATAGCAAAACCCCTTATGAGTTATTCAAGGGAAGAATCCCTGACATCAGCTACTTTCATGTCTTTGGGTGTCCTGTGTTTATTCATAATAACAAGGATCACTTAGGGAAATTTGATGCCAAAGCTGATGATGGATACTTCCTAGGATACTCACTTGTCTCAAAGGCATTCAGGGTGTTCAACACAAGGAGACAGCAGACTGAGGAAACATTCTATGTTACCTTTGATGAGAGCACTGATGCAATCAGTGTCTCTAACACCTCAGTGGAAGAAATAGGAATTGATGATTCATCAAGATACCCTCCTGATGAACATCATCCTGACAATGACCCTTCCACTCAGTACCATGCAAATGCTGACATCTCCTACTACATCATCCCTCACAACCTTCCTTACCCAACCATCACTGAGTTTGTTGAAGCACAAAGAAGTACTGATACAATCCATCAGTCTGAACACAATGCTCAGGAACCAAAAAATCTCAGTGATCAGTCAACCCAATCAGACACTCAAGATACTGAAAATCATCATGTGTCTGCACCCGATCCCACCAATCAGGCCTCCTCAAGTTCTAATCAGTTTCCTAGACCTCAGGACAGTTGGACTAGGTCTCAGGATATAGAACTTGTCAATATAATTAGAGAGCCCACTGAAGGCATGCTCACTAGAAGCATGGCTGCACAATTAAGAGCAGCCTCTGCCAATGAATGCCTATTTGTGGACTTCATCTCCACAATTGAACCCAAAAGTGTCAAAGAAGCACTTACACATCCAAGTTGGGTTCAGGTCATGCATGATGAACTGGAACAATTTGACAGAAACAAGGTAATGACCTTGGTCAAATGTCCTGAAGATGTTTCAGTCATTGGCATGAAATGGGTGTTCAAAAACAAATCTGATGAAAATGGCATAGTCATTAAAAACAAAGCCAGACTTGTAGCCAAAGGCTATAATCAACAAGAAGGCATTGACTATGAAGAAACATTTGCACCAGTAGCAAGGATGGAAGCCATCTGGATCTTCCTTGCATTTGCTACCTACATGAACTTCATAGTGTACCAAATGGATGTTAAAAGTGCATTCTTAAATGGCTCACTGAAGGAAGAAGTTTATGTTCAACAACCCCCTGAATTTGAAAGTAGTGAGTTTCCTGACTATGTCTGCAAGCTTAACAAAGCCCTTTATGGACTGAAACAAGCACCCAGGGCATGGTATGAAACTCTCTCAGCCTTCCTGATCCAAAACAAATTTGTCAGAGGCAAGATAGACAACACATTGTTTATCTACAGGACAAATAATGATGTCATACTTGTACAAGTTTATGTTGATGACATCATCTTTGGCTCAACAAGTTATAAACTTTGCAAACAGTTTGAGAAACTGATGGCAAAGAAATTTGAAATGAGCATGATGGGAGAACTGACTTATTTCCTTGGACTGCAAATCAAGCAGACTGATAAAGGAACCTCTATCAGTCAAGAGAAGTATGTCAGAAGCCTACTGAAGAAGTATGAGCTCAGTGACTGTGCCTCAGTCAAAACTCCCATGGTACCCCCAAACAACCTTGGTCCTGACCTTACTGGAAAACCAGTGAATCAAACTCTTTTCAGAGGAATGATTGGGTCACTGATGTATCTACTTGCATCAAGGCCTGACATCCAATTCTCAGTCTGTTTGTGTGCCAGATATCAATCTGACCCAAGAGAATCTCATCTCACAGCTGTGAAAAGGATACTCAGGTACCTGAAAGGTACTCAAAACCTTGGATTATACTATCCAAAATGTTCAGGCTTTGATCTTAAAGGATACTCAGACTCTGACTATGCTGGATGCAACATGGACAGAAAAAGCACCTCAGGCTCCTGCCAAATCCTTGGTGGGAAAGTAGTCTGTTGGAGTGCTAAGAAGCAACAATCAGTTGCCATGTCCTCAGCAGAAGCTGAATATGTTGCTGCTGCCAGTTGTTGTGCAAATGTACTCTGGATGAAAAGTCAACTCAGTGACTATGGAATCCAGTATAAGATGGTTCCCATCTTTTGTGATAACACAAGTGCAATTGCCATCTCAAACAACGCTGTTCTTCATCAGAGAACAAAACACATTGATATTAGATATCACTTCATCAGGGACCATGTCATGAATGGTGACATTGAATTACACTTCATTCCTACTGAATATCAGCTAGCTGATATATTCACCAAACCATTGGATGAACCAACTTTCACAAGACTGAAAGCTGAACTAGGAATGTTGGATATTGAGAATCAGTCCACTGATTGAATTCATCAAACTAGGTGTAAATTCTGAAAACCCTAGGTCCCTGACTCAATGTGTTCCTCAGTGAAAATGATCACTGAATCACCTTCCCTGAACCCCTCACTGAATGAAGAGTCATTCAGGGTCCTCAAAAGACATTCAATGCTAACTTAAATGCTCTAAGTATCTAGTTAGTAAATGTCCGAGGTTGGTAACTGAATTCTTATTTAATATAAGAATATTTGTTCTTTTGCCTTTCTGGCATGCACCTCATGGGCCCCCACTTTCCCACTTGGCATTTAATGCCTCTCCAATCACATAACAGATATGTGATGACTCAACCTTGCAAATTACACTTTTTGCAGACGGCACAACTGTTCACCTCGACTGTTGCGCAAAACCAGGGAAAAGTGGAGTGGTGGCATTTAATGCGGATCCCAAACGTTTTATACAAAACGGTTTTCAAAAAATTTCTTTTGAAATAATAAAAACGCTTAATGCCTAGAATACCCTCCTCTTCACTTCCCTATAAATACCCCAAAACAAAATAACACACACACGTTTTTTTAGAAAATCTTAAGCAAATTCTTGCCCCTTTTTTCTTTAAAAAAAAATAAAATAATTGTGTGTGTGTTCTTAGTATTTAGAAACCCAGACCATCTTTGTAACCCAGACTTACCAAACAAAATGGCTACTTCTAAAGCTATCACATACGCCCCAAATGTGGAATTCCTCAGCGAGGGCGTAGACATGACCAAGAACAACGTGGTAGGAAACTTTGCATATCCCCAAAAGTTTTGGGCGTACAAGAATGTGGTTAAATACCTTCAAAACTGCTTTCTTGCTACGGCGTTCACAAAGACCCCCTCAGTCATATATCATGACTACCTGAGGGAATTCTGGTGTACTGCAGTGGCAACAAGCCCTGAGGACACCAAGGACTCAATAATTACTTTCTTAGTGATGAATGGGAGAAGGACCCTCTCCCTTGATTACCCAACCTTCATCAAAGCCACTGGGCTTGATTTCACTGAGAAATTTGAGCCCAATCCCACTGACCAAGAAGTTAAGGCATAATTGCTTTTTCTAGGGCCACATGACCCCAAACAAACTGATGTGGCCCCAGGTACATTATTGGCCAAGGCACCAATAATTAAGACTTGTTTTTCCCCAGTCTGGAGGATCCTGATGACTTTTGTCATTCAGGTCCTTGGAGGCAATAAATCCTCCACGGAGCAGTTGAATGTATCACAATAATTGATGGTGTTCAGTTTCCTGGAGGGTAGAAGAATAGACATCGGAGGAATAATCTTCCGTGACCTTGTGGCCAAGCTCTCAGGAAAATCTAGGCAAAGACACATGTCTTACCCTAGGTTCATTTCCTGTGTGCTTCAGGACTTACTTGGCTCTGATTATATTAGGCCTGACGCTCAAGGATCTAAACATGACGTCCTACACAAGGCCAATTATACGAGTGGCATTACTGAGGTACAACCAGTCGCCCTGACCAACTACATGTTGGTAGTCATTCAGGGTGAAAACGCTGTCTCACCCATTCCTTCTCCTATAAAGGAGAAGAAGAAAAAGAAGGCAGGGACCAAGAAGGTGGTGAGACCCACACCACTCGCCCTTGGATCTTCTGCCTCAGAGCCTAAAGAAGGGCAAACGGCCAAGACCTCATAGACACCCATCATTGAGACCCTCTTGACCTTAAAACAAACGCCAACGGAGGGTATTGAGAAATCATCCTCAGTATCCTCGGGCAAAACCCTTCCTCATGGCTCTACTGACATACACAAGTCAGTGGGGTCAGGAACCTTCACCCCATCACATCCTGATGAAGGCATTGCCAAATCACAAGCTATGCCTGAGGGAGTACAGGGTCCTGAATCCTCGGTAGGGCAGCACTACTCTACTGAGAAGGGGACCCACACCCAATCACATCTCGTTCACGGCTCTGAGAAATCACACTAAGAGTCTCAGGTAGTCAAGGACTGATCGGTCCCAAATGGTCAACTAATATTGACCAAGTAAATGGTCAACAAGAGTCAAACAATCTAGGGCACAATGCAATTTATCCAAGGAGTTAGTGTATCCCCGGGTCGTTAAGTCCCAACGAGGTGTGAACACTGTAATAGAACGAATTTGTGATCGGGTGAAATTGAACAGGAAAAGGGTTTTGAGTGATTTACACTAAGGAATAAAAGAAAATAGCTTAAATAAGCTAATAGAACAAGTATGTGAAGGAGAAATACTTAGAAACATTTAAAACTTAAAAACGTACGTTTAAATAAAAATTACGTAAACGTACAAAATAAAACGTGAATTCTGACCAATATAAATCCCACGGATGTGAAAATTATATTTTTAGAATCCAAATGATAAAAGAAAATTTTAGGAAAAATAAAAATATTTATTTTACTATTTATTTAATTATTATTAATTAATTACTTATTTAAATACTTTTTAAACTAATAAAAATTCTAATAAATACTAAATGATCTGAGAAAAATCTAAAACTTTTTATAGAAATATTAAATAAGTACAGGAAGCTAGGAAAAATATAAAAATGAAAAGTGCTTAATGAAAAAGCAGAAAAATAAGCCAAATGGCTTAAATAGAAGCTATCACTTTTTTTTATGTTATGATTTTCTTGGTTTTTATTTTACAAAACTATTAAACTATTAATAATAACAAACTTTAATGAAGACAATATTTTTAAAACTTAAAAATAAGCTGTTTGGAAGCTTATGAGCTTATCAGTTTGAGCTTTTGGCTCTACTTGATGGTTTAAGCTCAAATAAGTGACCAAATAAGCTAAACAAAAGGAAACAAAAGTGAAATAAGATGAAAATAAGTAAAAGGGACTGGGAATGAGTAAAAAGTACAAAAGATAAGCACTGAATAAGCTTAAAGTAGCAAATAAGCAAATCAGTACTGTAACACCCCAACCCGACAAGGGCAAAGGTGTCACAGATACGGATTCTTATCAGAACAAACACAAGCATATGACATAAATAATACAATAGGATTCCAAGGGTTACAACAAAAATCTGAAATTTCAAGGTTTCAAGCGAGATATACAATAATCACTAAGTCTGAATATAACTTTTCAAATCATCTCTAATCCAAATTAGCTAGCAAGGTCTTCTAAGTCCAAGGTCCTCTCTAATAACAACCCAGCTTTCAACTAAAACCTGCCGTACACGAAAGAAAACGTACGGCTGAGCTTACAAAGCCCAGTGAACAGATATATAATAAACGGAAACGAAAGCAAAAGCAATGAAAGTAAAAGGAAAAGCACAGACATAGTATAAGAAATAGATAAGTCAAGGTACAGAGAGAGAGTAAAGGTTTAGGACAGTAATCCACCACGAGCCCAGAACATATCATATAAAATCACATACCAGGGTGTATGGAGGGGTGACCTCAGCATACCAAGACAGGGTTGAGGGGATACCTCCAGGGTTGGAGTTGCAAGCTCCCAGGGTTGTTAAAGGCATGTATTGCACACAGTACCAGTCACCAGACATACCAGATATATCAGAAACCAGAACAAGACTAGGATTATCGGTTTACCTTGTGATGACGAGACATGAATTAAGAACAAGATTCAAGGCTTCTTTGGTGGTTCTTGTGGATCGAATGGCAGCAACACACAAAGGGAGGTCGACACTTTGATGAGGGATTTTAGGGTTTGTTGTTTTGGTGGTTCGGTATAAGAAAAAAAAATAATGGACCGAATATTTGTTTGGGTTTATTTAGGGGAAAGATCAATCACCATTGTGGGCTTAACAAAATTGTACAAATCATAAACTTGGACCTCCAAATGGGCAAGGGGGGGGGGGGGCGGCACATATAGTTTGTTCTTTTTTTTTTTTTTTTTTTGTACAACATTTATATAATGCAATGTTTTTAATTATGTTTGGACTTAGGTTAAGTGTTAATTAGTTAATATTCGTAAGTTCTCAAAGTTTTAAATTCGAGGGTATTTTTGTCTTTTCGGATTGTTTAAATTTTCGGGTTTTACAACTCTTCCCCTCTTAAAAGAAATTTTTCGTCCTCGAAAATTGAAGTGCGAAGGTTAGACGATGTCGTAGCAAATCGCAAAAGATCGTCACGAACATTCTCATGCACGGGGAGGTTCTTCCAAAAAGAAAAGCTCATATGGGATGCGAACATGATTTCAAATCGAATTCTACAGGAATTCAAGGTTTATAACCGAGGTCAACAGAATGCAAAATGAGAGTCCAACTCATCCGGGTATTTAATGAACGAAGGCAGAGTATACGCACAGGTAGGATGAACCTAAAATCTCACTAGTCACGGATAATCCAACGGATATCAAATTCTAAACTTCTTAGGTACTTCCCAAGATATCCTATGGCCACAATGAGGGCACGTTATATGGTATAAGTATTATCACGTTGATCAGGCGTCATAATACTAGCACCACATAAATATGCCTTCATGATGATCATACTTTATCTCGAGTCGTAAGCAAAACAACCTATCCTAATCCACCTAGTACTTCTATAGTCTCGGAGGTCAACAAAATCAAATGTCATAATCAAGAGGGAAAACCAAACTACTCGCCATGGAGATTCTCAAAATGCCCAAGAGGCATTGAAATGATTAACAAAAGATCAGAGGTCAGAGTCGGAATCTGAAGGTAAGGATCAAATAGTGTCAGGCAATTACTATGAAATTTTCAATGGCTTCAAGATTTATTTAGGTTTCAAAACTTAGGTGGTGCAAGGCATAAACTTTCACTTTCCACGAGGGATCTCAAGAGTCTTTAACCAAAAGCAAGGCACGAATCAGAGTGATGCGGAAGCAATGATACTTAAACAAAAGGCTTATAATCTACCCATTCCTCACTGGTCAGAACTTAAGTTCCTAAAGGGAAATCCTAAAGCAAATTTTCAAAGGTTGTCTTACGAGCGCCTACAGGGAAAGCTTAGTGGTCCTAACTTACACAGGTCAAGGGTAAATGTATTACGAGTCGCAGCCTGTATCTCTGATACCATAATTGTAACACCCCAACCCGACAAGGGCAAAGGTGTCACAGATACGGATTCTTATCAGAACAAACACAAGCATATGACATAAATAATACAATAGGATTCCAAGGGTTACAACAAAAATCTGAAATTTCAAGGTTTCAAGCGAGATATACAATAATCACTAAGTCTGAATATAACTTTTCAAATCATCTCTAATCCAAATTAGCTAGCAAGGTCTTCTAAGTCCAAGGTCCTCTCTAATAACAACCCAGCTTTCAACTAAAACCTGCCGTACACGAAAGAAAACGTACGGCTGAGCTTACAAAGCCCAGTGAACAGATATATAATAAACGGAAACGAAAGCAAAAGCAATGAAAGTAAAAGGAAAAGCACAGACATAGTATAAGAAATAGATAAGTCAAGGTACAGAGAGAGAGTAAAGGTTTAGGACAGTAATCCACCACGAGCCCAGAACATATCATATCAAATCACATACCAGGGTGTATGGAGGGGTGACCTCAGCATACCAAGACAGGGTTGAGGGGATACCTCCAGGGTTGGAGTTGCAAGCTCCCAGGGTTGTGAAAGGCATGTATTGCACACAGTACCAGTCACCAGACATACCAGATATATCAGAAACCAGAACAAGACTAGGATTATCGGGTTACCTTGTGATGACGAGACATGAATTAAGAACAAGATTCAAGGCTTCTTTGGTGGTTCTTGTGGATCGAATGGCAGCAACACACAAAGGGAGGTCGACACTTTGATGAGGGATTTTAGGGTTTGTTGTTTTGGTGGTTCGGTATAAGAAAAAAAAATAATGGACCGAATATTTGTTTGGGTTTATTTAGGGGAAAGATCAATCACCATTGTGGGCTTAACAAAATTGTACAAATCATAAACTTGGACCTCCAAATGGGCAAGGGGGGGGGGGCGGCACATATAGTTTGTTCTTTTTTTTTTTTTTTTGTACAACATTTATATAATGCAATGTTTTTAATTATGTTTGGACTTAGGTTAAGTGTTAATTAGTTAATATTCGTAAGTTCTCAAAGTTTTAAATTCGAGGGTATTTTTGTCTTTTCGGATTGTTTAAATTTTCGGGTTTTACAAGTACTTACTAATCAACACAGTCAACCACTCAGGCCTGCAGTCAACTTTAAGGGCAAAATAAGCTTATGGAATAAGCTGATAAGCACAAATAAATGACTAAAGTAGCAAGCTGAGCTGGTGGACTTTCCAAAAAGCCAAAGCTTACATTGTGGGGTCCACAAATGAGCTTATAAAGGGCTTATGAAAAAGGATGAGTAAGGTACTACTAGTGTAATAAAGGTACTGCTATAACACTAACCTGCTGCTGACTTAAGAGGCAAAATAAGCTTATGAAATAAGCTATAAAGCACAAAGTGAAGATTGGAGTAGCAAGATGGGTTGGTTAGCTTTCCAAAAAGTCCAAGCTCACCCTGTGGGAACCACTGGTGAGCTTTTGAGGAGCTTATGAAAAAGCTTAAATACACTGAACTATCAGTGTATACTGAAAAATGGGACAACTTAAAAAGCTACTAGCAGGCTTATCAAATAAGCTAGAAAATGCACAATAAGCCCTGAACCTTTGAGATTGGTGGATAAGCTTCACAAGGAACCAAACCACACAAGCTCAAGTTCACTGGAGAGCTTTTGATTAGCTTATGAAATTGACTCAACTACACTGATTGCTCAGTGTAGTGAGTGATTTGGATAAACATGGTTAAGCACAATAAGCAATCCACATAAGCAGTTAATGGACAATAAGCAATCAAATAGCAAGCTGGCCAGAAGGGCTTCTGAAAACAAAAATAATCACAAGCAAAACCTCACTAATGAACAAATCACAAGCTTATGAACCTGCATGCAGACCAGTGCACAGGGGAGGTATTTGACTTTTTACTTAAAACTAAATAGTTGACTAATATGAACTTTGATCTAGGTTTACTTACTGAATATGTTGTATTAAACTGAAAAGAAGTGAAATTAAGCTAGATTATCAACTATAAATCTAATATGAAGATTATGGAACTAAACACTTAAACAGACAACAAAATATTGAAGATTAAAAGCTATTTTGACTATCTACTTAATAAGTATTGGATTTTATTATTTAACTGAGCTAATAGATCCTATTGTGACATACATCAAACAAGAACAACACCACAAACAATCTTCACCACAGTTAACACAGTAAAACCAAACAACCCATATTGAAACTGAATATATGATTTTCAAATGATTCTACTGATTTAGTTCACAATACTGATTCCAAAGGTTACAAGATGAACACACAAGATCATATGAGCATAAAACATCAACAACACAAGCATAAACAACAGATTTGTCAAATAAGCTATTTTAACTGTGTAATTTCAATTTTAAGCACCAAGTGAATCCAATGAACAAACAAACAATTTTAATCTATATTATCACTTAACAACACCAGAGAAACATAAAAACACAAAGATCAAAGCAATAAACTTGCTTTTACAGTAATATGCAAAAAATGATAAAATGGCTTACAAAATGCTTCAAAGCCAAGAACTGAGAACCAAGGACCACAAACCTATCCTAAAGCTTACCAATAAGCTCTAAACCAAGGGCAATCCATAATTAACCCTGCTCCATGCTTGATTCATCATGTAGACTGATTTTTTTGATTTCTTTTCTATTTTCTTGATTTCTTTTTGTATTTTTGTTTTTAATGACTATAACTTGTTTTAAGGTTTCTAAAAGCTAAATAAGCTTTGTCAGGAGCTTATGTGAGCTAAGAAGTCCAATAAACAACTACAATCAACAATATTGAAATGACTTGAAAATTAAAGTACGAATTAAGCATAAATGAAAACTGTAAAGATAGATTGAAAAGGGTACTGTAAATAGGTTTATTACAATTTGTCAAAGAGTAATAAAACACTGAAAGCATTTAAATGACAATGTAATTAAGAAAGACAATAAAAATGATTAAGGAAAATTAACTACTGCCTTTTTAGGCTTACAAAGAGGTCCTATATATACAAAACTAAGATGGGATATCTCTCCTATCTTCTTCTGATCATTCTTGCACCCTTGGATTGGTCTGAAGTGATCTCAGCCTTCGAAACTGAATTTGGTGCCAAAATTGAGATACTGGAAAAATCCACTATCTCTGGTTGAGTGTACTGAGGAAGAAGCATTTAATGTATTTTGGTTTGTTAGGTGAAGTGGGATAGGTGGAAGGTGGTGGGTGTGTCAGGGATAAGGCGGTGGAATGGTGGTTTCTGGTATTGGTTTTGGCGGGTCAAGGTTTGAAAGAAGAGTTTGACCGAAGGTCAAACTTTCTGGTTAGTTAAGAAAGTCGGGTTTGGGTTTATTTAGGATTGGGCTTGTGGGCTGGGTTTAGTTGGGTAAATGGGTTTAGGTATTTAGTTTGATCCGGATTTAACCTTAGGGACCATTTGTGTAACTTTTGGATTTTTAGGGGGCTGAAGTGATAATTTTCCAAAGTTTATCACAAGGGCCATTCATGCTAAGTTTCAATAGTACAAGAACCATAAAAGATAATTTTCCATTTTTGAAAACCGGGGGACTTGTTTTGCCATTTTTTGAAACTTCAGGGACTAATTCTGCCAATTTATGAAACTTCAGGGACTGAAACTGTCAATTATGCAAACTTTGTTCGTTTTCACCTGTTTTTCAATCCTTTTGCACTTGCAACACATAAAAACACAATCAAATGATATTTCCTGTATTTTGAAGCATATCTGCATGTTTTTTAAATGTTTTTGCAGTCTAAATGTGACAGAAATGATGAGTATTTTGACATTCATCAATCCCCCACACTAAACTATTGCTAGTCCCTAGCAATCTTTTATGAAAATTTAATGGATTTTTCTCTTTACCAGATAGCCATTACTTCTGGACTAGCCAATGTTTTAGTATGTGATACTTTGGTACAATGATAACCAAATGATTTTGAGCAAACCATCAGCTGTCAACGGATTTGATTTGTCTTTACCAAAAGCCGTTTGCTTCTGGACTAGCCAACTCTTAGATAAAATACAGTTATTATCTTGGTGAGCTGATTACCAAATATGGTTTTCCACTGCCTTTACCACAAGCCATAACCTTGCGGGCTTGCCAACTCTTCACTTATAAAGATATGGGAAGTTGAATACCATACAATTTTTGGCAAATTGTAAGCCATAAACGGATTTGAGACATCTTTACCAAGAGCCATTTTCTCTCGGATTAGCCAATCCTTATGTGGGTTAGACATGGCGGACTGATAACCATTTATTGCGTTCTAAGTGAGAATTTTTTTTTTTAAATTTTGGCCAAAATGGGGGTACTAGATGGTACAAATGATCAAATTCGCTAGAATTCCCCCCCACACTTAGAACTGAATATTGCCCTCAATATTCAAAGTACCGGCTATTATGCCGACACTTAGAACGTAAAAAGGAAATACTAATAGCCCTTTTTTTTTTTTTTTTTTTTTTTTTTTTTTTTTTTTTTTGCTGTACATATTTACAACATGTGGGGCATCTCCCCCACACTTAGGTGAGACATGGGTGAAAACCCATGTTTTACTACTGTTTTTATTAACCGAGTCGCTAGCTTGACTCGACCCCGAATTCATTGGTTCATGGGGAAGTAAGTGGAAGAGACCATCTCAATCGGACTTTCATTCAAGATGTCTAGATACACATTGAAGTATATGAAAGGTCCACACCGATGAGATATATCCGGCTTTAAACCAATGTTAGATGGAAAATGCCGGGGTCAAAGGTAATATCCTCACTCCCGAATGAGTGAAGGATAGGGGAAATCACCGGGTAGGTGAAGGGAAGAAGAGAGATCTGAATAGCAATTAAGATAAGAACTTCCTCCTCAAGAATTGCATATTCAAGTGGAGGAGGCAAGTCCTTAAACTTGATCTCAGGAATTTTATCAGTTTTCTCAACTGACTTGATTTCCTTATTATGAAGTTCAACGGGAGGGAGTGGAGGAGAATTGTCCTGATTCAACAATTTCTCAAGAAGAAGAATATCTCCCTCCAGATCAATCTCAGTGTTATCAATTCCTTCTAGAAATGAATCACACTTGAGAAAAGCCTCGATCTCTTCCATAATGAAATCACTTCCCTCATACGGAGTGAGAGAAGGTGAAGAGTCGGAAATGAAAGGTTGAGAAGATGTGGTGGGATCCCCACTCACAGAATTATGAGAATAACCAAGAAACTCTTGAGAGTACTCCTCTGAAGCAATATCAATGACATCGATTCGGTTAACCCATTCAGAATCATAATTTGAGGAGTACCTCGAAGTTTGATCATGGTTAATGGTAACAGCTTCATTACCCACACGCAATGTGATCTCATGCTTAAATACATCAATAAGAGCATGGCCCGTTTTTAGGAATCCTCTTCCAAGAATGAGAGGAACCTTTTGATCTGCGTCGAATTCAACAACCACAAAGTCAGCTGGAAAATGGAACTTTCCTACTTTCACAAACACATCCTCGGCAATGCCGAGAGGAAGTGATATAGTACGATCTGCAAGCTCAAGAGTCATGCATGTAGGAGTGAGAGCCGGAAGAGAAAGTTTCTTCCACACTGAATGAGGCATTAGGTTGATGCTTGCACCAAGATCAGCCAAGGCATAGCATTCAACCATTCCTGGAAATACACAAGGTATAAGAAATTTTCCAGGATCTCCAAGCTTTACAGGAAGCTTCTTTAAGATAACTGCTGAGCAGTTCTCATTTAATGTAGTTTTAGCCATTTCAATCAGTTTTTCCTTGTTGCTTAACAAGTGTTTGATTGTTGATGCAAACTTAGGCATCAGAATGATAGCATCCGCAAAACTTATGTCAAAATGTAATTCTTTAAAGATTTGAAAGAATTTATCCATTTGTTGACTAGCCTTTTCACGGAGCTTTTACTCATTTAAGCGCGATGGGTAAGGAATATAAGGTTTGGATTTAGGGGCAGCAACTTCAGGAGTCTCAACAGATTCAAAGACAACTCCTGGTTTGGATTTCTTTTTCGGGACAATCGAAGGATAGACTTGTGCTGTACTTTATGGGCTTGGAATTTGCACTTCGTCCGTTGTATCCTCCGTTTCTTTTTCCATTTCATACAACGGAGGAGGAATAGGACCAGAGGGTCCCTCATAAGCAGCACCACTACGAGTGGTGATAGCTTTGATGAAATTGGTATTTTCATCATCATCACTGTCATCAATTGCACTGATAGGAGCAGCATTGAGGATATTGGAATAAGTTCTAGCTGTCCTTTGCTCACTAAGTTTGCTTGACAAACTTTTAACCGTAAATCGTGAAAGAGTAGGATCTATTCTTGATGGTTTAGGAGCAATTGTGGGTGTAGAATTTTGGACAACCATAGGTTGGACGTATTTAGCACTTCCATTGTTAGAGGGAAGTACCAGGTCCTTTGTCACCTTGAGTCCATCATGAGCTTTACCACTACGTGTAGTGACAGCTTTGAGTTCACCCCTTGGGTTGACAACAGTGTTACTTGGGAGACCTCCCGAGGTAGAAGGTGGATTGAGATGGTCCATGAGACTGGAAAGCATATTCTTAACTTCGCTTTGAGAATGATCAATTTTGTTTGAAATTTCATTCTTAAGCTCAGTTCCTTGCTTGTGTATTGAAGATTGAAATTCATTCTTCAAATTAGAGATTTGATTTTGCATTGCCCTCATTTTGGTCTCATTAACCTTGATGTAGTTATCAAGTTCATTTGAGAGAGGTCCTTGGTGATTAGGAGCTAAATACCCTTGATTACCCCTTTGGGGTGGGTATTGATTGTTCGGGGCATGAAATTGATTTTGCGTGTTTTGCCCTCTTTGTTGATTAGGATTAATCCTATTTGGATTGTTGGGAGGAGGAAATCCGGGTGGTCCAATTTGGTTGCTAGCACGGTAGTTTGGTTCCACTTGAGGACGGTATTGATTACCTCCTTGATTGGAAGTTCCGGCTATAGCATTAACATCAAATGGAGTGCCATCGGTGGCAGTACAATTGTAGTAAGCGTGAGGACCACCACAAGTAACACAAACTTCTATTTTTTTTTATTTCAGCAGTGTGAGAAGTTTGCGGAGCGGACTCTTTCTTTTGTGTGTTGAAAACCAAAGATTGAATAGCCTTCGTGAGTTCAGCAAGCTGAGTATCAGTACTAGACTGACTCACGGGAGATGAAGTAGAAGGACCAGCACTAGCCTGAGAATTATATGGTCTTGCTCGTGCAGTGCGGACCTTTGACTTATTTTCAATAAGTGGAATGGCTTCCTTAGTGGATTTGCTCATAAAATTACCTCCAGCTGAGGCATTGAGAGAATCTTGGTCAGATGGGTTTAACCCATTGTAGAAAGTGTCCATTTGCATCAAATCGGTGAAACCGTGATGAGGACATTTGCGGAGCAATTCTTTGAAACGATCCCATGCCTCTCCAAATGGTTCATCAAACCTTTGAGAGAATTTCATGATTTCATTCTTGAGATACGTGGTTTTAGAAGGAGGAAAGAATTCATTTACGAATTTTTGAACCAAATCTTCCCATGTTTCAATCGATCGAGGGGGTTGTTTGTCAAGCCAAATCCGGGCTGCCCCATCGATGGAAAACGGGAAAAGAAGAAGTTTGATTGATTCCTCAGGGACATTTTTGCATTTGATGGTGCAAGTGATTTTGTTAAACCATCTAATGTGATCTTGAGGATCGTCCCTGTCAAAACCATAGAATTGTCGCTGGGTTACTAGGTTTATCAACCCAGTCTTAAGCTCAAAATTCTCAGCCACGATGGCTGGAACAACAATGGCATCTCCGTACCCATCGGAGGGTGCTTGGAGAAGCTCATTCATCGGACGATCTTCTGTCATGATGACAGGAGATTTAGGATCAGTACGTATCTCGGGTACGACTGATGGAGCAGAACGTCTATGACGTCTTCGAGGTATGTTTACAAGCTCACGAAAAGGGCTCGATGACCTAGAAGAACGAGTGCGCATGCACTAAGATGAGTCTAAGAATCCTTTAGAGTGATGGAAACTTAGAAAAGGGTAAGAAGATTCTTTTTTTGGATTTTATTTGTTTATGGAAATTTGAAATACGATATTTTTGGATATCGATCAGTCAAACGAATTAACTTAACGATAATTTTGGTTTTATATATATATAAAAATAAGAGAATATGAACAAGGATGGTAAATATACAATGGATGTATATTCAACAACACTAATACTGCAAATGCGTTTTACGCAGCACACCTCCCCGGCAGCGGCGCCAAAATTTGATCGGTCCCAAATGGTCAACTAATATTGACCAAGTAAATGGTCAACAAGAGTCAAACAATCTAGGGCACAATGCAATTTATCCAAGGAGTTAGTGTATCCCCGGGTCGTTAAGTCCCAACGAGGTGTGAACACTGTAATAGAACGAATTTGTGATCGGGTGAAATTGAATAGGAAAAGGGTTTTGAGTGATTTACACTAAGGAATAAAAGAAAATAGCTTAAATAAGCTAATAGAACAAGTATGTGAAGGAGAAATACTTAGAAACGTTTAAAACTTAAAAACGTACGTTTAAATAAAAATTACGTAAACGTACAAAATAAAACGTGAATTCTGACCAATATAAATCCCACGGATGTGAAAATTATATTTTTAGAATCCAAATGATAAAAGAAAATTTTAGGAAAAATAAAAATATTTATTTTACTATTTATTTAATTATTATTAATTAATTACTTATTTAAATACTTTTTAAACTAATAAAAATTCTAATAAATACTAAATGATCTGAGAAAAATCTAAAACTTTTTATAGAAATATTAAATAAGTACAGGAAGCTAGGAAAAATATAAAAATGAAAAGTGCTTAATGAAAAAGCAGAAAAATAAGCCAAATGGCTTAAATAGAAGCCATCACTTTTTTTTTTTATGTTTTGATTTTCTTGGTTTTTCTTTTACAAAACTATTAAACTATTAATAATAACAAACTTTAATGAAAACAAGAAATTTAAAACTTAAAAATAAGCAGATTGGAAGCTTATGAGCTTATCAGTATGAGCTTTTGGCTCTACTTGATGGTTTAAGCTCAAATAAGTGACCAAATAAGCTAAACAAAAGGAAACAAAAGTGAAATAAGATGAAAATAAGTAAAAGGGACTGGGAATGAGTAAAAAGTACAAAAGATAAGCACTGAATAAGCTTAAAGTAGCAAATAAGCAAATCAGTACTTACTAATCACCACAGTCAACCACTCAGGCCTGCAGTCAACTTTAAGGGCAAAATAAGCTTATGGAATAAGCTGATAAGCACAAATAAATGACTAAAGTAGCAAGCTGAGCTGGTGGACTTTCCAAAAAGCCAAAGCTTACACTGTGGGGTCCACAAATGAGCTTATGAAGGGCTTATGAAAAAGGATGAGTAAGGTACTGCTAGTGTAATAAAGGTACTGCTATAACACTAACCTGCTGCTGACTTAAGAGGCAAAATAAGCTTATGAAATAAGCTATAAAGCACAAAGTGAAGATTGGAGTAGCAAGATGGGTTGGTTAGCTTTCCAAAAAGTCCAAGCTCACCCTGTGGGGTCCACTGGTGAGCTTTTGAGGAGCTTATGAAAAAGCTTAAATACACTGAACTATCAGTGTATACTGAAAAATGGGACAACTTAAAAAGCTACTAGCAGGCTTATCAAATAAGCTAGAAAATGCACAATAAGCCCTGAACCTTTGAGATTGGTGGATAAGCTTCACAAGGAACCAAACCACACAAGCTCAAGTTCACTGGAGAGCTTTTGATTAGCTTATGAAATTGACTCAACTACACTGATTGCTCAGTGTAGTGAGTGATTTGGATAAACATGGTTAAGCACAATAAGCAATCCACATAATTAGTTAATGGACAATAAGCAATCAAATAGCAAGCTGGCCAGAAGGGCTTCTAAAAACAACAATAATCACAAGCAAAACCTCACTAATGAACAAATCACAAGCTTATGTACCTGCATGCAGACCAGTGCACAGGGGAGGTATTTGACTTTTTACTTAAAACTAAATAGTTGACTAATATGAACTTTGATCTATATTTACTTACTGAATATGTTGTATTAAACTGAAAAGAAGTGAAATTAAGCTAGATTATCAACTATTAAGCTAATATGAAGATTATGGAACTAAACACTTAAACAGACAACAAAATATTGAAGATTAAAAGCTATTTTGACTATCTACTTAATAAGTACTGGATTTTATTATTTAACTGAGCTAATAGATCCTATTGTGACATACATCAAACAAGAACAACACCACAAACAATCTTCACCACAGTTAACACAATAAAACCAAACAACCCTTATTGAAACTGAATATATGATTTTCAAATGATTCTACTGATTTAGTTCACAATACTGATTCCAAAGGTTACAAGATGAACACACAAGATCATATGAGCATAAAACATCAACAACACAAGCATAAACCACAGATTTGTCAAATATGCTATTTTAACTGTGTAATTTCAATTTTAAGCACCAAGTGAATCCAATGAACAAACAACCAATTTTAATCAATATTATCACTTAACAACACCACAGAAACATAAAAACACAAAGATCAAAGCAATAAACTTGCTTTTACAGTAATATGCAAAAAATGATAAAATGGCTTACAAAATGCTTCAAAGCCAAGAACTGAGAACCAAGGACCACAAACCTGTCCTAAAGCTTACCAATAAGCTCTAAACCAAGGGCAATCCATAATTAACCCTGCTCCATGCTTGATTCATCATGTAGACTGATTTTTTTGATTTCTTTTCTATTTTCTTGATTTCTTTTTGTATTTTTGTTTTTAATGACTATAACTTGTTTTAAGGTTTCTAAAAGCTAAATAAGCTTTGTCAGGAGCTTATGTGAGCTAAGAAGTCCAATAAACAACTACAATCAACAATATTGAAATGACTTGAAAATTAAAGTACGAATTAAGCATAAATGAAAACTGTAAAGATAGATTGAAAAGGGTACTGTAAATAGGTTTATTACAATTTGTCAAAGATTAATAAAACACTGAAAGCATTTAAATGACAATGTAATTAAGAAAGACAATAAAAACGATTAAGGAAAATTAACTACTGCCTTTTTAGGCTTACAAAGAGGTCCTATATATACAAAACTAAGATGGGACATCTCTCCTATCTTCTTCTGATCATTCTTGCACCCTTGGATTGGTCTGAAGTGATCTCAGCCTTCGAAACTGAATTTGGCGCCAAAATTGAGATAGTGGAAAAATCCACTATCTCTGGTTGAGTGTACTGAGGAAGAAGCATTTAATGTATTTTGGTTTGTTAGGTGAAGTGGGATAGGTGGAAGGTGGTGGGTGTGTCAGGGATAAGGCGGTGGAATGGTGGTTTCTGGTATTGGTTTTGGCGGGTCAAGGTTTGGAAGAAGAGTTTGACCGAAGGTCAAACTTTCTGGTTAGTTAAGAAAGTCGGGTTTGGGTTTATTTAGGATTGGGCTTGTGGGCTGGGTTTAGTTGGGTAAATGGGTTTAGGTATTTAGTTTGATCCGGATTTAACCTTAGGGACCATTTGTGTAACTTTTGGATTTTTAGGGGCCTGAAGTGATAATTTTCCAAAGTTTATCACAAGGGCCATTCATGCCAAGTTTCAATAGTACAAGAACCATAAAAGATAATTTTCCATTTTTGAAAACCGGGGGACTTGTTTTGCCATTTTTGAAACTTCAGGGACTAATTCTGCCAATTTATGAAACTTCAGGGACTGAAACTGTAAATTATGCAAACTTTGTTCGTTTTCACCTGTTTTTCAATCCTTTTGCACTTGCAACACATAAAAACACAATCAAATGATATTTCCTGTATTTTGAAGCATATCTGCATGTTTTTTAAATGTTTTTGCAGTCTAAATGTGACAGAAATGATGAGTATTTAGACACTCGTCAAGGACCCTAAATCCCCAAAAGGGCAGTACAACCCTGATGGGAAGGGAGTCCACCAACAATCACAATCTGTGCCTAGTGATAGTACTGGAAAAGACCCACCAATCCTTGAAGGCACACATGGGGACAAAGACTCAGGGGGCATGCAACCACCCACTGATATGGAACCACAACCCCCTCATGGTGGATCTAGTCTCTCGGGAATGACTCCAAAAGCCAGGCTGAGCAAACCCACTCAGTTATTATGGCGGGGTCAGGACCTGGCCACAACCAAGGCAAGTCTTCCAATGAAGAGGAGCCGGCTAACCCATTATTGCAGATTCAGTCTATGGCAGATTTTCAGGCTGTTCTCTTTTCTGATGATGAGCTCAGCAATGACAGTGAGGAAGAAATTTTTGAGGCAGGTGATGATCTAGACACTGGTGTTCAACCCACTGAACAACCAGCTGAAGAACATTATGAAGAATCAGCATCTCAGGCTGATCATTCATCGGACTCTAAATCATCCTGCCCAGCCAATCTCAGGAAGTATGACAATATTCTTCCTCTCACTGAAAGACAGTTGGTCAAGTTCTTGCAAAAAGCCAACAATGCTCTCTTTCGAGGGCTCACTGAAGAAATCTTTGATCAACATTGTGAAGCTGCAGTTCATTATGTCAACCTGAAGGAATCCATTGAAGCTTATCATGATGACGTTAATGAACAACAATCAGGGATCTCCTACTCCTTGACATCTCTTGATACCCATCTTAACAGGTTCAACGCTATTCTTTCCAACATTACGAAGAGCGTTGCAACTATTCAAGAGTCAGTAAAAGATGACCCTGAGCTCACCATGAAGATTCTTCAGGCTTCTGAGACCTATCAGCAACATTCAGTCAAGTTCACTGAGCTTGTCAACATGCTGACATCCTCCAACCTTCAGGGTCTCAACTCTTCAGTGGACTCCATCAAATCTTCACTGGTTCTTATGGAGGCAAATTTAGCAGCTTGGGCTAAGTCTTCGAATTCCTTGGCCTGGAATCTTAGGCCTCGAATGACTGCTATAGAGACTTCTCAGGCATCTCTTGAAACCAAGGTGACCACTCTTTAGCAAGACACCTCAGACATCAAAACCATGATGACTGAGATCTATCAGGCTTTTAAAGGTCATGCTGCTCCCTCAACTTCAGTGAGCACTCCAACTCTTGCTCTCACGATGGCTCAAGCAACAGTTGAGGGGGGAGAAAGTCACTGAAGCATCTTCCAGTCAACCTCCTTCTCACACTGAGGGGGAGATACCACCAACTCAAGCTCCTGAAACAACCCCATCATCAACTCACCAAGATAAAGGCAAAGGCATTCTCACAACAGAGCCTGAACCTACACCAAAATTGGTGCCTGCTTCCTTGGTTATAAGGCCTGACCCTGATGAACCGGTCAAGATCCCTTATGAAATTAATGGAGTGTTGTATCATCTCACTAAGGCTGAAATTCAGGCTCATATGGAGAAAGAAGAGTCGTTAAAGAAAGCAGCTGAAGAAGAAAGGCTGAACAAGACTGCTCTCATCCAGGTGGTAAATGAAGAGGCTGAAAAGCTTGGAATACAACCACAAGCCCTTGCTGGAAGAAAAGGTGGTGAGAGCTTTATGAAAGCTCAGGATGCTGAGATGATTGTTCTCAGGCAGAAGAGGGATGAGAAAATGAAAAAGGCTGCAGAGCTAAGGGAAAAGAAAATTGAGAGGTACCAGTGGGTTATGACAAGCAGATTGCGACCAGAACCAATCACTGATGTCAAGATTCATCAAAATACCAAGCCTGCTGTCATTAGTGTCTTCAGAGGTCCAGAAAAGAGAGACTTTGAGGTTCATGATCCCTTTAGATTCTATGACTTTGGGATCACTGAATTGGATGAATTGGGTCCAATCATAGTAAAAAAGCAGAACGTGGTTGTCAAAGATCTGATGAAATCCCTGAGGCAAAGATATGACAAAATGAAAACAACACCTGATGAACTTGGTATTCCCTCTCTTCTCCCAGCTCCGGCCAATCAGCCTGCTCCCTCTCAGTCCTCTAGAAGAAAGAGGAAGAAAATTGAATCTGAGCCTGAGATCAAGGTTCCTGGCCTTGAATGCAACAGAGCCCTCCCTGAAGGAGTTACATTTGTGAAAAACTTGGTCATTGAACAACCTGAGAGAGGTCTCTTATTCACTGATGAGTTTGGAGACCCAGCCTTCCAAAGATGGAGCGACATTGATCAGGCCGGAATCAAAGCCATGCTTGGTTTCCTCTTGATGGCCTCCCCAATACAAAGTCGTGAAAATGTGAGGTTCTGTCATGAACTGAGAACCAAGATCCAAGAACATCCTGACAAACATGAGCTGGAATCTAAGAGACCAAAGCTTGAAGCCCTTGGTTACAAATTTGACTGATGAATCTGCAACACCACCACTATCCTGTACTTTGTTTAGTTGTTAGGACTTCTGTAATAAAATTAATAAAATTATGGCCCTTGTTTTGTCATTTCCGTGTCCTTAATAGCTTTCTAGTATATTCAGTATGAGAAGAAGTCATTAGCTCACTCATAACTGATCAAAACACTTAAGCATAATTTATATCCAAATATGGGGAGATTGTTGGGTTCGTCATTACCCAAGGATTCTGAAAACAGGATTTGAATACAAATTAAGCTAAGTGTTAATTAAACCGAAAACATTCTAAGTCACTGAGTGAACAGTCACTCAGTGAGTTACCTTCAAGATGCTCAAGACGAGTCTAAAAAGAAAGATTCACCACACAGTGAGGCGGAACTCCCTGAAGTGTTACTTAAGCCAAAGAAGAAGGTAATGGGTTCAGTGAGAGTTGGACAAGAACTCACTGAACCCCAGTCTCCTCAACAACAATAAGTGATTGAAGACTGAAGACTGAAGGCCAAGACTGAAGAACCTGAAGCCTGAAAAGAAAGGCGGGATTGAGCGGGAAGAGTTTGAAGAGATAAGGACAAGTCTTATCGGGCCAGAAACAAACCATCCCTAAAGCGGCTAAAAGTCAAGAAGTGTCAGAACTGACACTCGAAGACTTTTTGGAGCATTCCTATTGGTTCTTGAAAATTACAAATACTGTTGTAGTTGTCAGACACGCCTTCTTATTCTTTATGTATTTCAATCTTCAGGACTCTATGATGTTCGCTTATAACTAGCAAACAGATGGAGAAAAGTGGGTTAAGTTTTGTGCATTAAAAGCTTAGACTTTCACAAAACCCTTTTCTCCTACAAAGAGTAACTAAGTCCCCGAGATAGCTCAGTGGTTCAATATTGTTACCACTCAAGCAAAGCTTGAGTTTAGATAGGAGACACACCATACCTTGTCTATTCAATTCCTAGTGTTTGTTCCCCAAAACACATGGGTAATAGATTCTTTGATTGATTTCTAATAAGAATTTAAACGTTGACACCCCAACCCGACAAGGGTAGAAGCATCACATTATGGTGTCAAATCAAAGCATACATAATACACAGCGGAAGCATAAACATAAATTCATTAAAGAAAGTCAAGTCAACACGACTTGAATCGAATACATAAGTTCAAAAGATGATAAAATAATCCAAAGGAGATGAATAACAAAATGAAATCCAATCTAAACAAGTGTCATAAACAAAGGTGGTAAGCTAAGGTAGAAACTCTGATGAGGCGAAAAGTGTACCGCTTTTAAGGGGTCATTTAAGCCCGAAATCGTATTTATTTGATCAAATATTGCCCTAAATCGTTCCTTTTGTCATTTTAGGTACTTTTGAGGAGAAATCTGGAAAAGGAGGCATTTTGGACGTTTTTGGAGCATAAAAGTGAAGAAAACGGCAAAGTCTCAAAATTGTGCTGAAAGTCACATTTGACGGCGTCAACATTAACTCCAGACGGCGTCATGCCTTGGCAAGAAAAGTTGGATGTGAAATTTACTCATGACGGGCCAGTGAGTTTGCATGAGAATTCTGACGGCGTCACGCTTTAACTAAATCAAGGGCGTCACGGCTTAAATCATAAGGGGACGGCGTCACGTTATAGGTCCGACGGCGTCAAGCCTTGATAAGCCAGAATGGATTTTTGAAGAGCTAAAGAGGGACGGCGTCAAGATGGTCATCCGGGAACCCTAAAAGCGGCGAGGTGACGGCGTCACAATGCATAAGGTGACGCCGTCAGATGTCAAAGTCTATATATAGTTTTCTAATTTTTTGTCATTAAGGGAGAGCTTAGTGTGTGGAATTTTGGGATAAAACCCTAAGACGATTTTAGCTACTTTTTCAGGGCTTCTTGCCTTGAGATCTTCCATGTTTCATTGAAAGATAAGTTATCAATTAATCATTCAATATGTCTATGTGTTGTTTGATTCTATCTTATGCTTGTCTTTTGTTTAACATGTTAGGCTAATTTTATCTTGTGTTTGCTTAGATCTAATGAAACCTAGCTATTGATTATTGGTTGTTAGTGTGTTGTTAGTTGTATTGGATGATTGTTTATCTATGTTAGGCTTAAGAAAACTGGCTAACTTCCTATTCGGTAACTTGCTTGAACGTCTTAAGAAACATGAACCAAACGCGTACTAAAGGTTTTTATGGTTGTATTTAATGCACAAGCGAATTCTAGTGATCCCATGTTAGGAGCTTCCTAGCCGGCTCGACATAGGAGTGAAGTAGGAGCTTGTAGAGTTTGGGGAAGTAAGTACGCCACCCCACGAATGGTATTAAGGAATACACCCGTCATCCACGCGACTAATACACACTAATTAACCGGTAAAAGATAGTTAGGGAGTAAGGAAATCTAAGTAAACACATTTCTCCACACATAAGTTTCTCACCACTTTTCATTTTTGTTATTTTATTTTATTTGCATTTGTAGTAATTTGGGTTAGTTGACTAGCAACTAATTCCGCCCACTCCTTCAAAACCCGAGATTTTACTTGCTTTCATAAAAATATAAAAAACATAAAAAGAATCTTCCTCAACCCTTAGACCTAATTAGAGTAGCCTTTCACACCTAACGAACACTATTCCCTGTGGAGAACGATCAATCCCCCGTACTTACCACTACACTATACTACATCGGTCAGGTACACTGCCTGGTGGGGTTGTAAGCCTCTTGAGATCCCTCGAGAGGTAAAACCTGTTGTAAGGTTGCGAAACCCACGCATCAAGTTTTTGGCGCCGTTGCCGGGGAATAGTTATTGTTTAGGTTGAATTTTTATTTCTATTAGGTCTACTCACTAGATTCCTTTCTAGTGAGATTTTTATTTTATTTTTCTAGGTTTTCTTTAGTCTATCTATTTTCTTCGTGTCTTTGTTCGTAACCATTACCGTCCGACATCATGGAAGATGGTAATATCCTTAACCCACACAACCCACCACCACAACAACCACCACCACCTCCTAAAGCCCGTACTTTAGGAGAGTATTCCCGTCCTAGCCACCACGGCTATCGAAACACCATTGAGCTCACTCAAGGAGCCAATATCACACCCTTGCGATCCGACACCATCCGGTTGGTGCAAAGCGGATGCGCATTCCATGGACTTCGTTCTGAAGATCCTAATCAGCATCTCAAGGACTTTCTTAAAATCGTTGATTCTATAGACCTTGATGTTGCCACTCGAGAGACGACCCGATTGCGTCTCTTCCAATTCTCTCTGCGGGACCAAGCTAGTCAGTGGCTAGAACGTCAACCCGCAGGATCCATCACCTCTTGGGATGATCTCACCACTCGTTTCCTTGCTCAGTTTTTCCCACCGGGAAGAACTACCAAGCTAAGGAATGATATCTTGATGTTCCAACAACGTCAAGGCGAAACTCTCTACGAGGCATGGACTCGATTCAAGGACTTACTCCAAAAAGTCCCTCACCATGGCATAGAACTTTGGCTCCAAGTCCAAATCTTCTATGACCATATCAATCTCTCCACAAGGCAAACCATTGACCAATCGGCCGGTGGCAAGCTACGTGATCTAAGTGCGGAACAATCATGGGCTCTCCTAGAGGACCTTGCTCTTTATGACAACGAAAGTTGGAGTGATCCCCGTGATTTGAATAAAACGGTCAAGGCAATATCTTTGCCTTTGAACAATTCAAGCACTTCCGACCGTAGGATCGTAGAACTTGAAGACCAAGTCAAGTTTCTCATGAAATCCTACGAGGCTCCTAAACCTTCAAGCCAAGTGAACAAAATCACTTCTTCATGTGAATTATGTAGTGGTCCCCACGACACTCGTGATTGCATGGAACTCCCCGAACAAGCTTTTGTGGACTACGCATCCTCGCGTACCGACGGAGCGGGAGACAAGTGGTACACTTTCAAGCCCGAGCCAAACCATTATGGTGATTCATACAACCCCTCATGGAAAAATCACCCGAACCTTAGGTGGAAACAAAACCAAAACTCACAACAAATCAATTCTTCCAACCCACCTAATCGTTTCCAATCAAGCGGTTCCAACTCGAACCGTACTTTCAACAACAATCCTTCCGGCAATGGTAGTACCAATAACTTTGAAGGATTGATGTCTCAATTTATGGCATCTCAAGAAGCTCGTTTAGCCAAGTTTGAAGCCGATTTCAAACAAAAACAAAGCGAGATGACCGACAAGATTGACACCTTGTTGAAAGCCCTCAATGACCGAGAAATGGGAGCACTCCCTAGCAACACGGTCAAGAACCCGAAACTAAACGTCAACGCTATTTCATCGGTTTCGTCCCCTAGTTCTTGTCCACAATATTATTCGGTCAATTCCATGAGCACGTGTTTCAAACAAACCCAAATCATTCCAAGTGACCAAGAAGTTATGACATCCAAATTGGTCAACAACATAGTTGAAACACCTCCCACTCAAAACCTTGACGATGAATTCAAGGAGCTCCACCTTGAAAGTCCGGTTGTTGATGAGAAGAAGCTCAAGTTAGGCGAAAAAGGGACCACCTTTGTTCAAAACAAGCTACCTAAGAAGTTAGATGATCCGGGCTTATTTGTTCTACCTTGCAAGATCGGTAATTCGGAGGCTTATGATACATTAGCCGATCTTGGATCAAGCCTTAACCTACTTCCGTTACCTCTCTACACCTCTCTAAAACTTGGAAAACTTGAAGAAACCGAGGTGATAATAGGCTTAGCGGATGGAAGTGTTGCTTACCCGGTTGGAGTAGTTAAGGACGTGTTAGTGCACATTGGAAAACTAACCATTTTAGCCGATTTCCACGTCCTTGATATGGTTAGCGACCCTACATGCCCCTTGTTGATAGGTAGAGGATTTTTAGCGACCGCTAGTGCTATGATTGATTGTAAGGAATCCAAGATAGCGGTAGGAGAAGGGGATACTTGGTCAATCTATGATGTTAAGAAACATGCCTATGATACTAGTGAGGAACCGACACCCCATTGGTTAGAATTAAATAGGAGACCATCTAGATATGGACCTTGGATCGATAGAGACTTCATAGGACCCCAACGCCCATTTTACCTAGAAGAGGACTTTGTTAACCGAACGCATTCGGTAGAGCAACTCTTGGCTAGGGACACCGAATTGGATCCATTTGAAGACCCCTTAGTTTTTAGAAGGATGATTGATTTCCTAGGAGTTTTGCCAATTAACCTAGGAATGAATAAGTGGATTTGTGAGGAAGATGATCATAAGTGGAATTGGGATAAACCACCCAATGATGGAGATGGGTCATGGCATATCAAGATGACATTGTATGACCCGGATGGAGAGAAGTTTGAAAAGACATATCGTACTAAGCGGACCAATAGGAAACTTCAATCCGAGCTTAACCCTAAAGACGTCCTTGATGACGAGCTTACTTACATAGGGTAGCGTGACTTTGAGTCTAGCTACAAGACTCGTTAATAAAGAAAAGCGCTTCTTGGGAGGCAACCCAATCTTTATTTGTTTTATTTGCTTTGTGTGTTTATTTATTTGTTTGTTTGATTTTATTTGCTTCCGTATGTATGTTTAATTTTTATTATTATTGATTCATGTTCAAAACTAAAATTGTGAAAATGCTTTATGTTGTTTTTAACTTCGTCTTAACTACATATAAAGGTATTTTGCAAAAGATAAGTGTAAGGGAAATCTAAATCGGTTTATTAGAACACAAATTAACATGAATCGTAATAATATTAAATTAACATACATATTCGTATTTGTTTGAGTCAAATGCTTGTATCGAGTCATAATGATGTTTTGCAGGATTTCCAGGAAGTAAGGTAAAGGTTTTTCCAGAAATTTTCCGGAAACTTAAAACGAAAATTTTTGTCAGGTCATTTCTGACGGCGTCAGGGGTTATAACCTGACGGCGTCAGATTTAATTTCCAGAAATTTTTGAAAATTTTGTTTTCATAAAAAGTTTTTATTAAAATCTCCAACTTATAATCTCCAGGAATCTGCAAAGTTATCATTCCACAAGCATTATATCCTTATATATAGATTTTATCCCGCCGATGTTATGCAGGTTTTCGTGTTTGTTTTCTCAGGTTCAACAGGTTATTTTGGACAAGGAAATGTTTTGAATCAAGCTTATGGCGATGCATTAGTCATGGAGCTTCAACATTCTCTTTGGAGGAAGATTTAACCGTGTAATTTCATTATCCACCGAGCGAATCAGGGGAGTATTTGATTTCATTCTTTTACTTTTTCTTTTACATCTTGTTATTTGAACATTGGGGACAATGTTCATCTTAAGTGTAAGGGGAGGGTAAAAGTACGATTTTTGAGAATACAATTGCGCTTGATTTTTGTTTGTTTAATAGTAGATGTGTAATAAAACTGAGAGAAACACCTGTTAGGGTAATTTTAGTGCCAAATTTAAAATTTTTTACAACATATAGGAGTGAAACTTTGATCTTAATGAGCGTCTCATGGATAGGAGTTATATGACTAGCACAAAAACCGTACCACTAAAAAATTTTCCACCCCCAAATATGTGAGGTTCGCCCCTAGAATTGGTAGGAAAAGCATTTATGCTATGATGTGTGTACCGGTAGCACTTAGATTCTAGAACTTGCGTTAGGACCATTCCGAGGCCACAAGTGAGACTACATTCGTGTAGTTAGATTTACTACATGATAAGAGGCATTAGGATTAACCCATGTTTTACACCTGTGTTTTTGTTATAATTACATTGGCTACATTGGTCAAGTAATTCTCCCACACCCTTTGCGTTGTACTCATTTTTAGTACACGATACCCCTAGTACACCCCTCAGAGCCTATCTTTTCGTTTCGACCTTTAAGCATTTTACTTAAAGGAAGAATTTGTTACACCCCACTTAAATGTACACCCAAATCGCCTTAGCCTACCTTGTATGCACTCATTTTTAGTGCATTATTGTTACAACATTTGTTTAAACCCAAGTTAATTATCTAATTGATTACATGGTTGCTAAGTCGAGTCATATCCTTGTACATATTGTTTTGGGACGATTGGGACTCATGGGTAAAGTACTAGTGTAATGGAGTAATGGGGAAGAACATCATTTATTACCCCCATATGTGCTAAATATTTTAAAAGTACTCCAAGTTTTTTTTCAATTATCTTAATTCGAGTCATTAGATTAGTATTTGTAAAGTTATGTAAAAGTTCAAGTGTAAGGGGAATGCAAGGCCCCTATGATGTATTATTTTGGATGGTAGGGTAAAAGTGTATGCAAAAAAAAAAAAAAAAAAAAAAAAAAAAAAAAAAAAAAAAAAAAAAAAAAAAAATCGAAAAAATCAAGAAAAATACAAAAAAAAAAAAAAAAAATGAGAAAAAGAAAAATAGAAAAAAAACATACGGACTACCATCCCGTTTTATTTTATGTTTATTTTATGTTTATGTTATTTTGTTTCTAGCTTAAGATCGAGTCTAGTCTTGGCTTAGCAACATTGTATAGTACATGTAATTGATCAAGATCTTTAACTCGCCACCAGTAAAATATCCCGTATCCAACAAAACCGTGTTTTCCTTTTCCCTACACCTAACATTATAACCCATTTAAAAGCCCTCTTTGATAGTTTATCTTAGGTGCTTACGCCTAGTGGAGGAGGTTTTCGATCCTTTCCCAAGCCTATGGTAATCTATTTGCTATGACAGGTAGTGAGAGATATTTTCCGTTTTCATTTATGAGATTTATTTTGATGACACTTGAGAGATGTGAGTATCTAAACACTACTTGTGAGGTGCTAGTATATAATCTCCGTGCTTATTATGATTGAAGTGGAACGATTATTTGTTGTAATTACTTTTATGTTTGCATTAAATGACCCCTAACTTGTATTTTGATTAGAATAAAAGCGCATTTGCTTGAGGACAAGCAAATCTCAAGTGTAAGGGTATTTGATGAGGCGAAAAGTGTACCGCTTTTAAGGGGTCATTTAAGCCCGAAATCGTATTTATTTGATCAAATATTGCCCTAAATCGTTCCTTTTGTCATTTTAGGTACTTTTGAGGAGAAATCTGGAAAAGGAGGCATTTTGGACGTTTTTGGAGCATAAAAGTGAAGAAAACGGCAAAGTCTCAAAATTGTGCTGAAAGTCACATTTGACGGCGTCAACATTAACTCCAGACGGCGTCATGCCTTGGCAAGAAAAGTTGGATGTGAAATTTACTCATGACGGGCCAGTGAGTTTGCATGAGAATTCTGACGGCGTCACGCTTTAACTAAATCAAGGGCGTCACGGCTTAAATCATAAGGGGACGGCGTCACGTTATAGGTCCGACGGCGTCAAGCCTTGATAAGCCAGAATGGATTTTTGAAGAGCTAAAGAGGGACGGCGTCAAGATGGTCATCCGGGAACCCTAAAAGCGGCGAGGTGACGGCGTCACAATGCATAAGGTGACGCCGTCAGATGTCAAAGTCTATATATAGTTTTCTAATTTTTTGTCATTAAGGGAGAGCTTAGTGTGTGGAATTTTGGGATAAAACCCTAAGACGATTTTAGCTACTTTTTCAGGGCTTCTTGCCTTGAGATCTTCCATGTTTCATTGAAAGATAAGTTATCAATTAATCATTCAATATGTCTATGTGTTGTTTGATTCTATCTTATGCTTGTCTTTTGTTTAACATGTTAGGCTAATTTTATCTTGTGTTTGCTTAGATCTAATGAAACCTAGCTATTGATTATTGGTTGTTAGTGTGTTGTTAGTTGTATTGGATGATTGTTTATCTATGTTAGGCTTAAGAAAACTGGCTAACTTCCTATTCGGTAACTTGCTTGAACGTCTTAAGAAACATGAACCAAACGCGTACTAAAGGTTTTTATGGTTGTATTTAATGCACAAGCGAATTCTAGTGATCCCATGTTAGGAGCTTCCTAGCCGGCTCGACATAGGAGTGAAGTAGGAGCTTGTAGAGTTTGGGGAAGTAAGTACGCCACCCCACGAATGGTATTAAGGAATACACCCGTCATCCACGCGACTAATACACACTAATTAACCGGTAAAAGATAGTTAGGGAGTAAGGAAATCTAAGTAAACACATTTCTCCACACATAAGTTTCTCACCACTTTTCATTTTTGTTATTTTATTTTATTTGCATTTGTAGTAATTTGGGTTAGTTGACTAGCAACTAATTCCGCCCACTCCTTCAAAACCCGAGATTTTACTTGCTTTCATAAAAATATAAAAAACATAAAAAGAATCTTCCTCAACCCTTAGACCTAATTAGAGTAGCCTTTCACACCTAACGAACACTATTCCCTGTGGAGAACGATCAATCCCCCGTACTTACCACTACACTATACTACATCGGTCAGGTACACTGCCTGGTGGGGTTGTAAGCCTCTTGAGATCCCTCGAGAGGTAAAACCTGTTGTAAGGTTGCGAAACCCACGCATCAAACTCCATCTAATCTTTACTCTCATCCCATAGCAAAAACCCCAGCTCCTAGCTTAGATACCTGCCGCATGAAAAGGAAATGCGGCTGAGCTTCAAAAGCTCAGTGAACAGATACATATACAAAGCAATGATAATGAAACAGATATAAGGTATGGTGCACTGGGAAATATCATAAGGTATAAACAAAGTGAAAGTATAAGGAACAGAGTAGGATAGTAATCCACCACGAGCCCAGAAACATATCATATAGTAACCATCAGACAATCTAGAGGGGATACCTCTCAAGTAACCAGATAATATGAGGGGTGTCCTCATGTATCAAATGGAGTGATCAGCTCCCAGATATATGTGAAAGGCGTGTATTGCACACAATCACCAGTCACCAGACATATAACAAATCATATATAGATAATCCACTAAATAGAACAGATCTAGGATGCATCCATGCGCCCCCCAAAAAAATACTGGCCATAACAAATATAATGCGCATATCATAATCAAAATGGGGAAGTGGCGGAACATCACTCTACCGCCCTAGAGTCATGCCATTGGTGCATCAATGACATGGCCATGTTACCTTCATGGCTAGGAAACAGACTTTGGCTCGGGTATCAAACTAAGAGTCAGATATCATATCAAATCAGACAGTCATATCAAAAGGGGTCATATCAGATGGTTCATAACAGATGGTTCATAACAGATATATCAGATGTAATGCCAAAGGTCCAAATCAGAGTTTATCAGATCAAAGTATCCAAAGCAAAGGATCATATCAAAGGTTCACAACAAAGGGAACATAGCAATGGCTTTGGGAATCTTAAACGAATCAGAAATCAAAATCATATCAAGGGAATAAGACACCCTTACTAAAAAAGGGCAGAGTATCTGTACCTTATTACGAATGCAACAAAGACAAAACAAATACAGAACAGGGATCAGTGCCTCTCCTTCTTCACACCTAAAGGAGAAGAAGACAAAATTACTAAGGGGTTCAAGTTCAGATTACCATCTTTCCATTTTAAGTAACTTTCCATTTATGGCCGGTTTCCAAATTTAGCAAGTTTCCATTTATAGAAAGTTTCCTTATTTAGTAAGTTCTCATAATTAGAAAGATTAAGGCATTATAAATTAGATTAAGTCATTAGATAAGCATATTATGGACATAGGGTATATTTTAACAAGTTTCAAAAGTTTAGGGTTAAACATAGTAACTTTTCATAATTTAGGGTTTTAAATGTAACAATACCAAAGTTAAGGGTCTAAAGTGAAAGTATTACAAATTACTAATTTAAATCTATAATTATCAAAGTTAACGATTTAAAATCCTTCAAGTTTGACCATTTTACATTTTATACCCTTTAGTTTATTAATTTACAATTTAAACCCCATAATTTATTAAATCACATTTTAATCCTTAACATATTAATATTTACACAACGAGCCCTCAAATTAACGAAATTAAAAAATATATCCTTTAATTTAAATATGGTACGAATATACCTTCACCTTTTCATAAATTACAATTTTAGTCCTTTAATTTATAAAAACTACAAATCGAATACATATAATTAACGATCTACCATTTAAACCCATAAGTTCCATATTTTACGAATAACACCCCCAAGTTATATTTTATACAAGGCACCCCTGATCCATATTACCTTACAAAAATAGCCCATAAGTTTAAACAATTACAAAACATCCCCTTTCTCTTTTAAAATCAAATCGGTAACACAAATAAATCACCAAACCCTAACCCTAATTTCCCAAATCAAAAGCCAATTATTATTCCATCATTATTTCATTTATTAGACCAGATCTAACCCATAGCATTAACCCTAGGTCGCTCGTTAGTGTTTTTATCCATTTACACGTTTTCTATTTAAAACCCGATTAGAACAAATAATTCGACAAGGCCATTTTAGGTTATAAAAATTCGAACTAGTATTTTTACAGAGTCATATGGGTCGTATAGGTCTCAAATAAAATAGGTGTTGCACCCAGAAAAATTGTATAGAGTATATTAGATTTTATACGCGTTTTAATCATTCATATTTATCACGATCGATCCAAGCTATAAAAAATCAAACCAACATTTTTCCAGACTTATATGATGCTTATGGAACCTAGAAAAATTATGAGCATGACCTAGAAAATCGTATATACCGATTTGTATTTTAAGTGTGTTTTCGTTATTAAAATTTCGTATGATCATTCTAGCTTGCATGATTCGTTTTATACAATTTATATGAGTCGCACATGATGAAAGAAACATGAGAAAAATACCAGATCGATGATTGAACATGTGGATCAAGCGTAACGAATTTGTACCTATCGTATGAATAACCCGACACCAAGAAAATACCACAGATCGAACCACGCCTCCAACGTCCCAAAGCTTATTTTTCCCAGCTACTTTAGACCTTGATGAACCCCAGAAAAATGCTAGAACTCCTCCAGAAGGTCGTATGAATCGTGTGTGAAATTTATGTGTGTTTTTGAATACTCGGTATGTTTTTAATAGGGTTAAATGGGTTTGTTATCTAAATAAGGTGATAAGCCGTGACTTTAGGGGGGGGGATTGACTAAATAAACGGCCCAAAATCAAGACCAAATCAAAAGTATTAACTTTGAATTTAATTTCTTAATTTACTTATAATTATTTGATTTTAATTGATTTTAATTATAACATAATTAATCAATTTGAATTTTCGGTACACAATTATGTTTTGTGAGTTCATGGTAATTTTTTGTACATTACAAAATGTTAAATGTAGTAGCAAAATTAATTTACTTCGTATCTTGATCATTTCCAGAAGTTTGGGATTCATTTGGTACTTTATAAGTTTATTAATCAAATTCAAGATTGTAGGGGCATTTTGGTCTTTTTACATGTTTTAGATTTTTGGGTATTACAACTTCTTCCCCTCTAACAGGAAAAATTTCGTCCTCGAAATTTGCAAAGAATCAGAAATGAAAAGGAACGGAAAACAAAACAAGGACATACCAGATCAGAATAAGAAATGTGGATAACTAGCCCGTATCGATTCCTCGGTTTCCCAGGTAGCCTCACGCTCTGGGTGGTTCTTCCAAAGAATCTTTACGAACGGAATGACTTTATTTCTCATGACTCGCTCCTGACGATCCAGAACCGCTTCCGGCTCTTCAGACAAAGACATATCAGGCTAATTTGATCAAGCGGATAAGATACCACATGCAAAGGATGATAATTGTATCCCCTCAGAAGAGATACATGGAAGACGTCATGAACATGCGATAACTGAGGAGGTAGAGCCAACCGATAAGAAACCTCTCCATTACGCTCCAGAATCTCAAATGGTCCGATAAATCGAGGACTAAGCTTGCCCTTGATTCCAAAACGTTTAACCCCACGAAACGGCGATACTTTAAGGAATACACGATCCCCAACATGAAACTCCAAGTCACGACGATGCTTATCAGCATAACTCTTCTGACGAGCACGAGCCTCCTTCAACTTTTCCCTAGCAACAGCCACCTTTTCGTTAGTGATCTGAACCAACTCAGGACCCTCAATAATACGCTCACCCTCTTCATTCCACAAACCGGCGCTCTACACTTACGCCCATACAACATCTCGAATGGAGCCATTCGGATACTAGCATGCCAACTGTTATTATACGCAAACTCCACTAAACATAAATACTCATCCCAACTACCGGTCCATTCCAAAGCACAAGACCGTAACATATCCTCCAAAGTCTGAATAGTCCTCTCTGACTGGCCATCAGTTTGGGGATGGAATGCAGTACTAAACTTAAGGCGAGCGCCCCAAGATTTATGGAGTCCTTTCCAGAAACGCGAAGTGAAACGAGGATCTCTATCAGAAACAATAGACGAAGGAGTACCATGCAATCTAACAATCTCCTGCTGAAAAATCTCCGCCAACTTACTGATACTATAGGTCATACGGATAGGTAAGAAATGAGCAGATTTAGTTAGCCGATCAACGACCACCCAAATTGCATCATGTCTTTTACGAGTCAAAGGCAGACCAGAAACAAAATCCATGGAAATCTCATCCCACTTCCAAGTCGGAATCTCTAACGGCTGCAACAAACCACTAGCCCTCTGATGCTCGATCTTGACTTGCTAACAAGTCATACACTTAGATACAAAAGAAGCCACATCATGCTTCATACCATTCCAACAGAAATGCTGCTTAAGATCCCTGTACATCTTGGTGGAACCCGGATGAATAGTGAATGGGGAACTATGAGCCTCAGATAGAATAGCCTCAGGAAGCTCGGGCTCATTAGGAACACAAAGACGACCCTTAAACCATACCACGCCAAAATCATCCACCCTAAACTCTGTCTGCTTACCTTCCTCAATATTCTGCACAATAGACCAGAGCTCATCATCATCTCTCTGAGCTTCCTTAACCCGCAGGATGAGATTGGACTCAACCTTCAGGCTGGCCCAATATCCAACATCACGCTGCATACACAACTCAACATCCAACCGCTCTAAATCCCTAAGAACACGGGGATCAACCTCCAAACTAGCAATCATACCCGACTTCCGGCTAAGAGCATCGGCAACTACATTAGCCTTACCCGGATGATACTGGATGTTCGTGTCATAGTCCTTCAGAAGTTCCAACCACCGTCTCTGTCTCATATTAAGCTCCTTCTGAGTGAAGATATACTTGAGACTCTTGTGGTCAGTGAAGATATCACATGACTCGCCATACAGATAATGCCGCCAGATTTTTAAAGCGAAAACAACAGCAGCCAACTCTAGATCATGAGTCGGATAATTCTCCTCATAAGGTTTCAATTGCCTCGAAGCATAAGCAATAACCTTTCCATGCTGCATAAGAACACAACCCAAACCCTTCTTTGACGCGTCACTATAGATCTGAAAACCACCAGAACCAGATGGAAGGGCCAAAATAGGAGCAGACACCAAACGCTTCTTCAGCTCCTCAAAACTATTTTCCCGCTCCTCAGTCCAAACAAACTTCTCCCCTTTCCTCATCAATTGCGTTAATGGCAAAGCCAAACGCGAGAAACCCTCAACAAAACGTCTGTAGTAACCAGCAAGCCCCAGAAAACTCCTCACTTCAGTCACAGTGGTAGGTCTCGGCCACTTGGTGATAGCCTCAACCTTAGATGGATCCATGGTGATACCATCAGCAGATACAATGTGACCAAGGAAAGCCACCTGACTCAACCAGAACTCGCACTTAGAAAATTTGGCATACAACTTCTGCTGCCTAAGAATCTCCAAAACAATCCGAAGATGCTGCTCATGCTCCTCCTCAGATTTCGAATACACAAGGATGTCATCAATGAAAACAATAACGAACTTATCGAGATACTCGTGGAATACTCGGTTCATAAGGTCCATAAAAACAGCAGGAGCGTTGGTCAAACCGAAAGGCATAACCAGAAATTCATAATGACCATAACGAGTACGAAAAGCGGTTTTGGGAACATCTTGCTCCCTCACACGAAGCTGGTGATAACCGGACCTCAAATCAATTTTCGAAAAATGCTTCGCCCCTTGCAACTGATCAAACAAGTCGTCGATACGCGGAAGAGGATAACGATTGCGGATCGTGATACGGTTAAGCTCACGGTAGTCGATACAGAGACGCATGCTTCCATCCTTCTTCTTAACAAACAAAACAGGTGCGCCCCAAGGAGAAACACTGGGTCGGATGAAACCATTCTCCAAAAGTTCCTGCAACTGTTCTTTCAACTCTTTTAATTCAATGGGCGCCATACGATAAGGAGCTTTGGAGATAGGTTCGGCACCCGGAATAAGATCAATGCCAAACTCCACTTCTCTAGCAGGAGGAATACCAGGAAGTTCATCGGGAAACACATCAGCAAAATCACGTACAATAGGAGACTATCAATGCTCAGACCTTCCAAAGAGGTATCCTTAATGGATGCCAGAAAACCAAGACATCCATGAGAAATCAGAGTTCTGGCTTTCATAGCCGAGATGATCTTAACAGACTTAAGAAGTTGCGAACCATGATAAATAAAGTCAGGATGATGAACATTGCCAAAGATCACATTTCTGGCATGACAATCAATGGTAGCCCTATGAGAAGCCAACCAATCCATGCCCAGTATCACATCAAAGTCAATCATATCAATGGGAAGCAGATTTTCCGGACGAACACAATCATCAAAACGTAGAGGGCAATTCACATATTCATGATCGATAATCACTTGGGTTTTCATTGGGGTTGCGATGGATATACGATTAGTTAATGGTGTTGGTTTCAGATTAAGTTTCTTAGCAAAGTTTACAGATATAATAGAATGAGTAGCACCAGTGTCAAACAATACGAAAGTCGTACGATCTCCAATATAAAGTATGCCAGTAATGGTACCTGATGTGTTGGCCGCCTGATCTCGAGTAGTAGCATAAACTCGACCCATAGTGGGAGCTGGCCTAGCCGAGTTCACTGGCACAATAGGGTTCCTCTTGGGACAGTCCTTAATTCTATGCTGAGTAGAGCCACATGAAAAACAACCACCAGTAGCTTTAAAGCAAGGACCCGGATGAGCCTTTCCGCAAGTAGTACATATAGGTGGAGGAGGTAGAGCCTCACCAGACCCTCTCTGACCTGAAGAACCCGAATGATGACTCTGCTAAGAACCCCGACGCGGGTTGTTACCACCATGACCCTGCCGGTCATTCCCATACCTACCAGAATCCCGCCGATCCTGACTCCTGTGCTCCTGACGCCTCTGATCATATCCACGGTCCTGACGACCCCTCTGATCATATCCCTGGTCCTGACGACCCCTATAATCTGCCTCTGGTCCTGACGACCCTGTCCTCTGAAGTCCACACGATTACCGTCCCTGTCTCTCTTATTCGAACCCCCATCAGCATGCAACAATTCAATGTTACGGGCAGCATCCGCAACGGCAGCAACATCATCGAACTCGGTGTTCACTATACGATCCAACACCCACTTCTTTAATGCCCATTTAAAATGTCGAGCCTGACGATGAGCGTTACCAGTAACCTCTGGCCCAACAAAACTAGCCAATCACAAGAACCTCTGCTTGAACTCCCCAGACGACTCCCGGTCCAGCAGACGAATAGTCCCATACTCATGTTCGTACCTCTGCTGCTCAGACAACGGAATATACTGTCTATAAAATACATCACAGACATCCTCCCAAGAACAAGTATCAGCGAAATCATCTCCCTTTGCCTGAACATATGCTGTCCACCAGCTCAGTGCGTCACCCTCCAGTTTGAAAGTGGCCAAACGAGTCTTGAACTCGTCAGCACATCCTAAAACCCTGAACAGCTTCTCAACATGAGCGATCTAGTCCTCTGCCTCAGTGGGAGTGGCAGCAGACCTGAAAGATAGAGGCTTGAGCTTATTGAACCTTTCGATCCAAACATGAATACCAGCAGGTGAAGCACCGCCACCACCACCACCTGATGAACCCGCACCATTACCTCCTGATGAACCCGCACCATTTCTAATGTCATTAGTGATTTGGGTCACCACCTGAGGAAGAGCATTAGCCAAAGCAACGGCTATCATGGCCTCGAAGTCAGGGCCATCCTCTCCATTTCGGTATTCGGTATTACGCGTATTCACCATCTGAACGATCATTAAAACGATTAGCAAAAATAGGGAAGAATAGGCACGAAAGGAAAGACGAAACAGAAACCTATGTCTACCCAAATCCTCACCAGTCAAAACTTAAGTCCTAAGGGTCAAATCCTAGGGTCCATATGATTCACAGGCCATGGCTTATGTACTACAGGTCGCAACCTGGGCTCTGATACCATAATTGTAACACCCCAACCCGACAAGGGTAGAAGCATCACATTATGGTGTCAAATCAAAGCATACATAATACACAACAGAAGCATAAACATAAATTCATTAAAGAAAGTCAAGTCAACACGACTTGAATCGAATACATAAGTTCAAAAGATGATAAAATAATCCAAAGGAGATGAATAACAAAATGAAATCCAATCTAAACAAATGTCATAAACAAAGGTGGTAAGCTAAGGTAGAAACTCCATCTAATCTTTACTCTCATCCCATAGCAAAAACCCCAGCTCCTAGCTTAGATACCTGCCGCAGGAAAAGGAAATGCGGCTGAGCTTCAAAAGCTCAGTGAACAGATACATATACAAAGCAATGATAATGAAACAGATATAAGGTATGGTGCACTGGGAAATATCATAAGGTATAAACAAAGTAAAAGTATAAGGAACAGAGTAGGATAGTAATCCACCACGAGCCTAGAAACATATCATATAGTAACCATCAGACAATCTAGAGGGGATACCTCTCAAGTAACCAAATAATATGAGGGGTGTCCTCATGTATCAAATGGAGTGATCAGCTCCCAGATATATGTGAAAGGCGTGTATTGCACACAATCACCAGTCACCAGACATATAACAAATCATATATAGATAATCCACTAAACAGAACAGATCTAGGATGCATCCATGCGCCCCCCAAACAAATACTGGCCATAACAAATATAATGCGCATATCATAATCAAAATGGGGACGTGGCGAAACATCACTCTACCGCCCTAGAGTCATGCCATTGGTGCATCAATGACATGGCCATGTTACCTTCACGGCTAGGAAACAGATTTTGGCTCGGGTATCAAACTAAGAGTCAGATATCATATCAAAATAGACTGTCATATCAAAAGGGGTCATATCAGATGGTTCATAACAGATGGTTCATAACAGATATATCAGATGTAATGCCAAAGGTCCAAATCAGAGTTTATCAGATCAAAGTATCCAAAGCAAAGGATCATATCAAAGGTTTACAACAAAGGGAACATAGCAATGGCTTTGGGAATCTTAAATGAATCAGAAATCAAAATCATATCAAGGGAATAAGACACCCTTACTGAAAAAAGGCAGAATATCTGTACCTTATACCGAATGCAACAAAGACAAAACAAATACAGAACATGGATCAGTGCCTCTCCTTCTTCACACCTAAAGGAGAAGAAGACAAAATTACTAAGGGGTTCAAGTTCAGATTACCATCTTTCCATTTTAAGTAACTTTCCATTTATTGCCGGTTTCCAAATTTAGCAAGTTTCCATTTATAGAAAGTTTCCTTATTTAGTAAGTTCTCATAATTAGAAAGATTAAGGCATTATAAATTAGATTAAGTCATTAGATAAGCATATTATGGATATAGGGTATATTTTAACAAGTTTCAAAAGTTTAGGGTTAAACATAGTAACTTTCCATATTTTAGGGTTTTAAATGTAACAATACCAAAGTTAGGGGTCTAAAGTGAAAGTATTACAAATTATTAATTTAAATCTATAATTATCAAAGTTAACGATTTAAAATCCTTCAAGTTTGACCATTTTACATTTTATACCCTTTAGTTTATTAATTTACAATTTAAACCCCATAATTTATTAAATCACATTTTAATCCTTAACATATTAATATTTACACAACGAGCCCTCAAATTAACGAAATTAAAAAATATATCCTTTAACTTAAATATGGTACGAATATACCTTCCCCTTTTCATAAATTACAATTTTAGTCCTTTAATTTATAAAAGCCACAAATCGAACACATATAATTAACGATCTACCATTTAAACCCATAAGTTCCATATTTTACGAATAACACCCCCAAGTTATATTTTATACAAGGCACCCCTGATCCATATTACCTTACAAAAATAGCCCATAAGTTTAAACAATTACAAAACATCCCCTTTCTCTTTTAAAATCAAATCGGTAACACAAATAAATCACCAAACCCTAACCCTAATTTCCCAAATTAATAGCCAATTATTATTCCATCATTATTTCATTTATTCGACCAGATATAACCCATAGCATTAACCCTAGGTCGCTCGTTAGTGTTTTTATCCATTTACACGTTTTCTATTTAAAACCCGATTAGAACAAATAATTCGACAAGGCCATTTTAGGTTATAAAAATTTGAACTAGTATTTTTCCAGAGTCATATGGGTCGTATAGGTCTCAAATAAAATAGGTGTTACACCCAGAAAAATCGTATAGAGTATATTAGATTTTATACGCGTTTTAATCATTCATATTTATCACGATCGATCCAAGCTATAAAAAATCAAACCAACATTTTTCCAGACTTTTATGATGCTTATGGAACCCAGAAAAATTATGAGCATGACCCAAAAAATCGTATATACCGATTTGTATTTTAAGTGTGTTCTCGTTATTAAAATTTCGTATGATCATTCTAGCTTGCATGATTCGTTTTATACAATTTATATGAGTCGTACATGATGAAAGAAACATGAGAAAAATACCAGATCGATGATTGAACGTGTGGATCAAGTGTAACGAATTTGTACCTATCGTATGAATAACCCGACACCAAGAAAATACCACGGATCGAACCAAGCCTCCAACGACCCAAAGCTTATTTTTCCCAGCTACTTTAGACCTTGATGAACCCCAGAAAAATGCTAGAACTCCTCCAGAAGGTCGTATGAATCGTGTGTGAAATTTGTGTGTGTTTTTGAATACTCGGTATGTTTTTAATAGGGTTAAATGGGTTTGTTATCTAAATAAGGTGATAAGCCGTGACTTTAGGGGGGATTGACTAAATAAACGGCCCAAAATCAAGACCAAATCAAAAGTATTAACTTTGAATTTAATTTCCTAATTTACTTATAGTTATTTGATTTTAATTGATTTTAATTATAACATAATTAATTAATTTGAATTTTCGGTACACAAATATGTTTTGTGTGTTCATGGTAATTTTTGGTACATTACAAAATGTTAAATGTAGTAGCAAAATTAATTTACTTCGTATCTTGATCATTTCCAGAAGTTTGGGATTCATTTGGTACTTTATAAGTTTATTAATCAAATTCAAGATTGTAGGGGCATTTTGGTCTTTTTACATGTTTTAAATTTTTGGGTATTACAAAAACTCTGTTTTTATATTTGCGTTTTACTTATCAGTTGTTATTAATCAAATACATTTATCGGGTTGGGGTGTTACAGTATCAGTCATAAACACAATTAGATTAACTTTTTAGTTATCTCTAAGCATGTAAAGGGAACAACAATTACTAACCCATTCATTCATTCATTTCATTTGTAGAGATCTTTCTTTTGTAGCAAAGAGATCGAGCTTTACAAGCTTCAACACACTGTTGCAAGTCTTGTTAGTTAGATACTGTGTGATTTGTAGTTTCTCACACATCATTGTTATACCAAACATTCAGTAGTGATTGGTTAGTGTTTTAGTCCTCAAAAAACATAGAGTGCAAGGAGTGGTTGTACCCTTGTAAAGAACTCGGTATTTAGCTTAGTACCGGAAAAAGCGTAAGCGACGTTAGGTTAGTTCTACCTCGAACTAGAACTCGGTATTTAGCTTTGTACCGGATAAAGAGTAAGCGACGTGTAAAGGTTTTCTCCGCCTAGAAGGGAGCTTGTTTCTTAGTGAAGAAAAACTCTCGAGTTAGAGGCTCGAGGAGTGGAGTAGGGCAAGGAAGAGAGTCCTTGTAGACCGAACCACTATAAACATCTGTGTTGTGGTTTGAATGTTTCTTTCCTTACTTGCTCTACTTATATTGTTTGATTATTTGCTTTAAGTTGAAATCATGTTAAGGATTCAAAGCGAATTAATTTTAAAACGGTAAAAACTATTCAACCCCCCTTCTAGTTTTCCACAATTGGTATCAGAGCTATGTTACTCAAGATTTTCAAAATATATTGTATTTTAAAACTTGAAACGATCAATGGATTTTGAAAACTACAAAGAAGGGCAATCTATGCAAAGACCACCACTATTTGAAGCAAATAGTTTTATATATTGGAAAAATCGCTTTGAAACTTATGTGAAGTCTAAGGATATAGATCTATGGTATATCATTATAGAAGGTGACCATAAACCCATAATTAAGGATATATCAAGCGGTCGGGATGAGGATATTTCTCTTACTCGTCACAGTGATGAGCAAAAGAAATTAATTGCCAAAAATAATGAAGCTAAAATGATGCTTTATAATGCTTTACCTAGGAAAGAATATGAAAGAGTCTTTATGTGTAAAACAACTAAAGATATTTGGCAATCCTTAATTATCACTCATCAAGGGAACTCACAAGTAAAGGATAACAAAATTGATCTTCTTGTTCAACAATATGAACAATTTGTTATCCCTGAAGATGAGACCATTGATAGTGCTTTTGCTAGGTTTAATACTATTGTTACTTCTCTTAAAGCACTTGATGATTCTTTTTCTAGTAAGAACTTTGTCAGGAAATTTCTTAGAGCACTTCATCTGAAGTGGAGAGCAAAGGTGACGGCCATTGAAGAATCCAAGGATCTTTCAAGCATGCCACTTGAAGAGCTCATAGGAAATCTCAAAGTTCATGAGATGGTGATGGAAAAAGATTCAGAGATAGTCAAAGGCAAAAAGGAAAAGATCAAGTCCATTGCCTTAAAAGCTAGGATAGAGTCAAGTGATGATGAAGAGTCTAGTTCAGATAGCGAAGACGAAGAGTATGCCATGGCCGTAAGAGATTTCAAGAAATTCTTCAGAAGACGAGGAAAGTTTGTTAGACAACCTCGAGAAGAAAAGAAATCCTTCCGGAAAGACCGTGATGATAAGAAAGGCAAAGTAGATAGGAAGTGCTTTAGGTGCGGGGATACTAGTCACCTAATAGGAGATTGTCCTAAGCCACCCAAGAACAAGACTCAAAGAGCCTTTGTTAGTGGTGCTTGGAGTGACAGTGAAGATGATGACGAAGAGCCAAAGAATGACGAAGTTACTCTTATGGCTCATGACTCTAATGAGGTACAATCTGACTCATCTTACTCCTCTATAGATGATGACACCTTAGAAATAGAATATAACAAACTGTGTGAAATTACCCTAAAAATCATAAACAAAAATAAGTTTTTAAAAACCAAAAAGGAATTTTTGGAAAACGAAGTTTATTGGTTAAAAGAAAAATCTATACGATTAAAAAAGGGTAAAGATGTTAAAGAAACATGTGTTTCATGTCAGGAGCTTAAAGTAGAACTAGAAACACTTAATTCCACACAGGAAGAACGTATCAAACAAAATTCTAAATTTAAAAGGTTTGATAAAAACATCAATTGTGTAGATGAGATAATGAAAGTTCAAAAGTTACCTCATGATAAAACCGGACTAGGTTTTATGAAACTAGGAGACTTAAGTAGCTTTAAGAAACAAACAGTAAAAGTACAAGAAACTGTTCCAACAAGTTCAGATACCCACGGATCCGACGGAACCAAAAATTTGGTTCCGCCAGTAGTGGCCAAAGGTTCCGCGGGAACTGTTGCTGAACAGAAGGTTTGTACTTCGGATCGTACTGAATTTGTTAAAGTTACGAGAAAACCTAGCACTAGTACAACTGTTAACAAACAAAAACCAGCAGTTACTATAAGATTAGGACAAGTTAAAAATGAGTTTAGGACTAAAACAGTTCAACAAAGACCTAGAACGTCTATTCCCAAACGCCCCTTTCCAAAGAGTAATTACAACTCACAACATCATTATCAAAATAGTTGGAATCGAAACTTACCTAGAAGTTATCAAGGTCCCAACTACATGCAATGGAACCCATATCCACCATTTTCATACATGTATCAAGATAATGGAATGTTTAACCCAAATGGACCCATGAGATATTGGGGACCAAACGCTTGAGTTTTTCTTTAACTTAGGTATGCTTGAAAGTCGGGTTAGAACCGGACGAGTGGATTAAAGATAGTTGGTGTTCAAGGCACATGACGGGAAACAAAAGCCTTTTCTCAACCTACCAAGTGTACGACGGAGGTAATGTTACGTTTGGTAGCAAGCTTAAAAGTAAAATCATCGGAAAATGTACAATCTCTCATGACTCTCTCACCATTGATGATGTTGCTCATGTAGATAACTTAGGTTTTAACTTGCTTAGTATTAGTCAATTATGCCGTAAAAAGTATGACGTCCTTTTCAGTGAAAATGGAAGTAAGATACTTAAAAATGGCATAACCGTAGGAAAAAGTGTTTTGAAGAATAACGTTTACGTTATGAAATTAGACAAAACATCTAAAGACAAACTTTGTCTCACCTCCTTAGACGACAACTCAACTCTGTGGCATAGACGCTTAGGCCACACCAACATGAGACTCATCCAATCTCTATCATCTAAGGAACTCGTTAGGAACCTACCCAAGTTGAAATATGACCAACACTTTTGTGATGCTTGCAAAATTGGGAAACAAGTTCATAATAGCCATAAGGCTAAAAACATGGTGTCCACATCTAGGTGTCTAGAATTATTGCATATGGATTTGTTTGGTCCATCCGCTATACAAAGTTATGGAGGAAACTTCTATACTTTGGTTGTAATACCTGAAATTCAGATAACCTGTAAAATGACCAAATTACCCTGAAACCATAAAACATAATTAAATCACTTATAAAAATTCTGAATTGGTCCCAAACTTCTGAAAACGAACTATATATGAAGCAAATTAATTTCTGGGACAACATTATATTATTTTTGAATGTCCAAAAAAAAAAAAATAATTATATGAACACACAAAGTATTCATGTGGACCGAATATTTCATTTAATCACTTATGTTATACTTTTAATTATTTTTAAAATCAAAATAACTATAAGTAAATTAGGAAATGAACTTTAAAATTTAAAATTCTGATTTGGTCACCCTTGGACCGAGTATACAGCCCACCCCTCCCCCTAAACTCACGGCATCTCCCTTTATTTAGTTAACTCCCATTATTTTCCTATTATCTCATACCGAAAATAAAAATAAACACACACAAAATCCTCTCTTCTCCATCCGATTTTTTGGAGCTATTGGTTATTTTTCTGGTGATCTTTAAGGCCTAAGGGAGCTGGGAAAAATAAGAATAGGGTTGTGGATTCGCTGGTTTGATCGTGGGATATTTTTCTTAGTCGAATTTTTCATCCGAGAGGTAATAATTCATGAACCTAAATCTACAAGTCCTAAAATTGTTTGGTATTTTTCTGATGTTACTTAGATCATATATGACTCATATAAATTGGTAGAATCGAATCATGCAGGTTAATTTGATCGTACAAAATTTTGAGATAAAAAAGACACATAAAATGCAAATCGAGGCATACGAATTTTTTGGGTGATATGTTTATTTTATTTGGACCTCATATGAAGTATATGATCTGGAAAAAATGATGGAACGCATTGTAGAGGCCTAAATATGTCATGGTAATTATTGATATAAAAAACATACATAAAATCTAAAATATCCTATACGATTTTTCTGGGCTTGTTATATAATTTTTATGAGTTCCTTATGCATCATATAACCTGAGAAAAATATTGGTTCGAATTTTGGAAGCTTAAATAAAGTGTGGCTAATTTTTGTACAAACCGGATTTTTTTGGAAAAAATAAAGAAATAAATAAAACCTAATCAAAATAATTAGGGTTAGGGTTTTTGGGACATGATCTGGTCATTTAATGTGTTTTAAGGTTTTAATAATGATGGGTCAATGATTGGATTTGATTAGGGTTTATGGAATTAAAAGTGTACCGATTGGATTATTGAAACTATAAGGGTGTGTTTTGTAATTATTTAAACATGAGGGTTATTTTGTAAGTCATTTTGGATCAGGGGTTAAATGTATAAAATATTATATGGGGGTATCTTGTGTCAATTTTGCAATTTAAAGGTTTAATTGGTAATTATGTAATTATTTTAAATTCGGTTTATAAATAAATAAATTTGAGGGACCTATTTTGTAAATTATGGAAATTGAAGGTTGATTCGTATTATATTTAATATAAGGGGTGTGATGTGTAAATTTGAATAATTGAAGGCTTAATGTGTAATTATGAATATTGTAAGGATTAATTTGTAACTTAATTAATTATAAGGGTTAATTTGTGATTTATATAACTAAAGGGTTTAACTTGTAAAATTGGTAAAGTTAAAGGGTTAAAAGTGTAATTCTGGATAGCTTATGATTAAAATGAGTAACTTGTGATATTTTCATTTTAAACCTTTAACCTTGGTATATTTATATTAAAACCCTAAAATATGGAAACTTACTAATTCTGGAAACCTGCTAAAAATGGAAAGTTACTAAATATGGGAAGTTACCTAAAAAGGAAAGCTACTAAAAATGGAAAGCCGACTAAAATAAGTAATCTGAATTAAATAAGCTTTTAATAAGACAGTCATGAATTCGTGTAGATTCGCTGAAGATGGAGTTTGCTTCCGACCTTTATATTTTCTGTTGTGTTTTCATTTGCGGTATAAGGTACAGATATTCTGACCTTCTCACAGGTTTCTCATGAACTCTTTCTTTTTATATCTTGTTTTCCCTTGAACCTTGCTATGTTTCCCCTGTTCTGTGAACTCTGCTATGATCCCTTTCATATTCTGATCTGTTTAACTTCAGATTTGATGCCATTGCTATAAATCCCTTTGCTTTGAACCTTTTCTGTGATTCCTTTTGTTATAATCTCTGATATGAATCTATACTGTGAAGACCTTTAAATTATGACCTGGAAATGTTTTGAGAAAAATCAATTGTTTAAAATGATGTTTTGAGTACGATACGATACTACTTTTATATGAAATTCTACCAATTTTTAAGAAAACTATTTTTAAGACTATCTTTATGAAAACCGTTTTGAAAGACCATTTTTATGAAGACTATTTTTTAAGATCTTTTTTATGAGCACCATTATTAAAAGAATGCTTCAAATGGACTTTTAATAGAAACCTTTTTAAATGAACTGTTGCTATGAAACTCTGATATTGACTTTCTGATATTGACCTTCTGATATTGACCTTCTGATATTGACCCTCTGATATTGAACCCTCTGATATTGAACCTTTTGTTATGACACTCTGATTATGACATGGTATTTGACCTTGACCCACGGTTTGATACCCGAGCCACTATCTGTTTCACTAGGCATGAGGGTTTCATGTCCATGTCATTGATGCACCGATGGCATGACTCTAGGGCAGGAGAGTGATGACCTGTCCCGTCCCTGACTTTATTTTATCTGGTGTGTATTGGTAGACTCTGGCCACCTGGGCGTATGGATGCATCCTAGATCTGATCTGATTTCTGTTATCTGTTACTGTTTACTGTTATATATATATATATCTGGTGACTGATGGTGTATGCGATACCCGTCTTTCACATAATCTAGGAGCTGATCACTCCAATTGATACATGAGGACACCCCTCATATTATCTGGTTACTTGAGAGGCATCCCCTCTGGATTACTGATATGGCTACATGGTTATTATATTATCTGTTCTGGGCTCGTGGTGGATTACTGTTCCTTTTTCTTTTTCCTTTACTTATTCCTTAACCCATATTACATCTGCATAACCTTTATTTCTGTTACGTTGTACTTTTCTTCACTACTGCTTTGTTATCGTTATATCTGTTCACTGAGCTCTCGTAGCTCAGCCGCATTTCTTTTCCTGCGGCAGGTTTTAGTAGGAAGCTGGGAATGAGTGGAGAGTACCTTGGACTTAGAAGACGTGATAGCTATTCTGGATTAGAAATAACTAGAAGTTATTATTCTGTTAGAATTAGAGTTTATCGGAAGTTTCATTTGTAACCTTGTAGTTTCTGTACTTCATTTGTAACCTTTGAGAATTCTTGTATTACTATAGATGTATGCTTGTTTTGATCTGATATGAAACCATTATTGTGATATCTTTACCCTTATCGGGTTGGGGTGTTACAATTTATGGTATCAGAGCTACAGGCTGCGACTTGTAATACATTTACCCTTGACTTGTGAAGTCTGGACCACTAAGTTTCCACTGTAGGCGCTCGTAGGACAACCTTTGAGAATTTGCTTTAGGATTTCCCTATAGGAACTTAAATTCTGACCAGTGAGGAATGGGTAGACTATAAGTCATATGTTTAAGTAGCATTGCTTCCGCATCACTCTGATTCGTGTCTTGCTTTTGGTTAAAGCCTATTGAAATCACATTTGGAAAATTAGAGCTTATGCCTTGCACCACCTAAGAATTGAAACCTAAATAAAACCTGAAGCATTGAAATTGCATAGTAATTGCCTGACAATATCTGATCCTTGTCTTCAGATTCCGACTCCAACCTCTGAACCTTTTGTTAATCATTCTGATGCCTCTTCGGGCATTCTGAGAATCCCCATGACGATGATATACTTAATACATTCTGTTAGTTGTTTCTTGCTTCTGATAATCATCTATGAATCTTTTGACACTATTTGATTTCGTCTTAACCATCTCTGTTCCCATGAGAAGTCTTGTGGTGTTTAACCACGAGTATAAAAATGTTTTCACTCTCATTCTGAACGATAAGATTTTTCTTTGATCCGTCTTTCTTTGATAGTAACCTTGATTTTATTCTTATAAGGATTGATTGACTGATCATTTAATATTGACGACTATCCTCCTATGTCTCACCTTTGGCATTTGAAACAATTTTGGAACCCCTGCCATGATTACCGATTGTTAAACTTTTGCTAGCCACCACTCGATTTTGACCTTCACTTTCGATCTGTTTGATAAACAGTCTGATATCTTTCCGACCATCCCGAAGGCCGTTTAACCCTAATGTGGTTGACACCTTCTATAAATTCATTACCCGTGCTGGATATAAATGTATCATCTGATACTATTCTTTCTTGCAAAATCCATACCACTCCTATGAGAACTCTGGTAATTATTAACCTTGGATATAGAAGTTTATTCCCTCCCTTGAATGATGAATTTTATTTGCCAATCAGTTTTCCTTTGGAAGGATTTGATGCAAATACTATCTCTGTATGGAATTGTTCACTGAGCATGATGATGCTGATAACCGATGTTTCATACGCCTCACTTTGACAGTATACGATGTTCGTATTACCGATTATTCGCAACCTACCTGCCACTTGTGCTAAATAGCTAATAAGATTCCAACACCTTGAATTGTTCGCCTATATATCTCCACACTATACTGAACCATGTACTTGACTCTGACATATGAACTATCCGTCTGGTTTAACGACTATATTCGTTCTGCGGATCTGCCTACTTTTGATATACCTAATCCTGAGATCTTTTGGTTATGAATTGACTGGCTCTTTATAAAGCTACCAGAGACTGCCATATCTGATATGAGACCTATTGAAATCTATTTTTCACCCTACTTTTGTTATGATAACCTTTAACCGCTCAAATCTGTTAAGCTTAACGCTGCTATGGAAACTTTTAACTCGATCTCAATTGATTATCAAATTTCTCCTATGAATATCCACCCTTAGAAAGCTTTGGCATTGGAAGCTTCGTGGTATAAATTTTCTGGTGTTTTCTAATGAAACTCTTGGGTTTCCCTCCTGTTTGAGTAGTATAATGAAAGTTGAACCGATCTCAGTTGACGAACCATGATGCTATAGAAGTTGAGAGATTGAAGAAGCTGATGGAATATGATTTTGTTCACCTTAGTGGTTTACTTTGAATGCCCCTATTAGTTTATGAAGAAGAAAGAGAAAATTCTGCGTCAGCGTATCAACTATCGTAAACCTAACCGTATCACTATCTGAAATCATTATCCATTTCTGCGTATCAATGATTGATTTGGTCTATCTTTGAAAACTCCGTATCAGACAACCTCATTTAATGTTTGAAGGAGTAAAGAAGCAACCACAATAACTTCTAAGAAAGGAGATGACTGATTGAGAGTAACCTCCGGGAAGCATTTCAGTCTTATGCACGAAGAGGAACATGTAGATCATCTCGTGGAATGACCCTTTATTCTGGAAGAAGCAGATTGATTGGCGTCCAGAGATTGTAGCAGACAACACTACCAGGTATCCGGTGACGATAGCAGTTTGAGTTGGCGAATTTTGAACGGTGCTAGAAGACCTGTCAAGGACTCACAGTCTTGCTTCTCTATTCATTTTGGTTGTACTAAGATGAATTGAGAGCAGAAGCAGACTCGCGAATGGAAGAATGCACAATGACCATGCCAGAGATTCACGTTACTACACCACAGTGTCAAGAAGAGGTACCAAAGGCTTGAGGGACCAGACTCAAGTTTAAAATTCCTTTCCATCCGATGATCATATGGACAGACGTAGGCAGACTGCTTGGTTTTGGAAGAGGTTTAAGATCATGTATTGAATGGATGATAATTCTGAAGCGAACGTTGTGAAGGATGAAGCTATGGGTGGCGAAATTCACTTCCTCTTAACTTACCTAAATTTCCGTTACCTGATGATAAGATCCTTTGAATGATTTAGACCCTCTGTTAGAAATTTCATTTTGTGTAAATTCTGAGTATGTTGGATGATGGCTTGTTATGAGAATTCTGAAGCAACCACTGATATTGCCTGAGTTGATTCTGGTGAGTGATGAAGGATTAACGCTATTGGCGACGTATCGAATTCTGATAGACATTCTGGATCTGTTCCGTTAACTCTTTCGAGTACTCAGTTCTCCTCTTAATTATGGTGTTTGATTTTAATGACCTCTGAGACTGTAGTTGGATTAGGTGGATTAAGATAAGTTATTTTGTTCACGACTTGAGATAAAGTATGACCATCATGAGGGCATATTTATATGATGCCAGTATTATGACGTCTGGCCAACGTGATAATACTTACATCATATAACGTGCACTTGTTGTGGGCATCGGATATTTCGAGAAGTGCCTTAGAACTTTAGAAATTCTGATAACTGTTTGAGATCATCTGCGTTAGTGAGACTTTAAGTTCATTCTACCTATACGCGTAATCTGCTTTCACCGTTATACGATTTGATATGTTGGATTCTCAACATGCTTTTGCTGACCTCTGTGTTTCTGATAAGAGTCTTAGGTTCGGTTGTAGAACTTTCTGCCAATCGATGTTATCGACAATCTATTTTTTTTCTGTACGTTCTCATCTGGTTTGTCTAATCAAATTCTGTAGACGGCATACCCGTCAAAATCCTATGTACTTCCTGCGTTTCTTCTGAGAGAATACGATTATCATCTGTTATGTTGGTATATCATTCTTTTGATCTGGATTCAGTATGATTTGTCTTTTCTGAGGAAACCGAAGCTTGATCAACAAGATAGAGTCATGAGAAACAAGCCTTTCATATTTCTGTTCACAGTCAGTTGTGTTTCCATTTCGTTTCACCTCAATTTTCGAGGACGAAAATTTTTCTTTTAGAGGGGAAGAAGTTGTAATACCTGAAATTCAGATAACCTATAAAATAACCAAATTACCCCTAAAACCATAAAACATAATTAAATCACTTATAAAAATTCTGAATTGGTCCCAAACTTCTGAAAACGAACTATATATGAAGCAAATTAATTTCTGGGACAATATTATATTATTTTTGAATGTCAAAAAAAAAAAATTATATGAACACACAAAGTATTCATGTGGACCGAATATTTCATTTAATCACTTATGTTATACTTTTAATTATTTTTAAAATCAAAATAACTAAAAGTAAATTAGGAAATGAACTTTAAAATTTAAAATTCTGATTTGGTCACCCTTGGACCGAGTATACAGCCCACCCCTCCCCCTAAACTCACGGCATCTCCCTTTATTTAGTTAACTCCCATTATTTTCCTATTATCTCATACCGAAAATAAAAATAAACACACACAAAATCCTCTCTTCTCCATCCCACTTTTCATGAGCTATTGGGTATTTTTCTGGTGATCTTTAAGGCCTAAGGGAGCTGGGAAAAATAAGCATAGGGTTGTGGATTCGCTGGTTTGATCGTGGGATATTTTTCTTAGTCGAATTTTTGATCCGAGAGGTAATAATTCATGCGCCTAAATCTACAAGTCCTAAAATCGATTTGGTATTTTTATGATGTTACTTAGATCATATATGACTCATATAAATTGGTAGAATCGAATCATGCAAGTTAATATGATCGTACGAAATTTTGAGATAAAAAACACACATAAAATGCAAATTGAGTCATACGAATTTTATGGGTGATATGTTTATTTTATTTGGACCTCATATGAAGTATATGATCTGGGAAAAATGATGGAACGAATTGTAGAGGCCTAAATATGTCGTGGTAATTATTGATATAAAAAACATACATAAAATCTAAAATATGCTATACGATTTTTCTGGGCTTGTTATATAATTTTTATGAGTTCCTTATGCATCATATAACCTGAGAAAAATATTGGTTCGAATTTTGGAAGCTTAAATAAAGTGTGGCTAATTTTTGTACAAACCGGATTTTTTTGGAAAAAATAAAGAAATAAATAAAACCTAATCGAAATAATTAGGGTTAGGGTTTTTGGGACATGATCTGGTCATTTAATGTGTTTTAAGTTTTTAATAATGATGGGTCAATTATTGGATTTGATTAGGGTTTATGGAATTAAAGGTGTACCGATTGGATTATTGAAACTATAAGGGTGTGTTTTGTAATTATTTAAACATGAGGGTTATTTTGTAAGTCATTTTGGATCAGGGGTTAAATGTATAAAATATTATATGGGGGTATCTTGTGTCAATTTTGCAATTTAAAGGTTTAATTGGTAATTATGTAATTATTTTAAATTCGGTTTATAAATAAATAAATTTGAGGGACCTATTTTGTAAATTCTGGAAATTGAAGGTTGATTCGTATAATATTTAATATAAGGGGTGTGATGTGTAAATTTGAATAATTGAAGGCTTAATGTGTAATTATGAATATTGTAAGGATTAATTTGTAACTTAATTAATTATAAGGGTTAATTTGTGATTTATATAACTAAAGGGTTTAACTTGTAAAATTGGTAAAGTTAAAGGGTTAAAAGTGTAATTCTGGATAACTTATGATTAAAATGAGTAACTTGTGATATATTCATTTTAAACCTTTAACCTTGGTATATTTATATTAAAACCCTAAAATATGGAAACTTACTAATTCTGGAAACCTGCTAAAAATGGAAAGTTACTAAATATGGGAAGTTACCTAAAAAGGAAAGCTACTAAAAATGGAAAGCCGACTAAAATAAGTAATCTGAATTAAATAAGCTTTTAATAAGACAGTCATGAATTCGTGTAGATTCGCTGAAGATGGAGTTTGCTTCCGACCTTTATATTTTCTGTTGTGTTTTCATTTGCGGTATAAGGTACATATATTCTGACCTTCTCACAGGTTTCTAATGAACTATTTCTTTTTATATCTTGTTTTCCCTTGAACCTTGCTATGTTTTCCCTATTCTGTGAACTCTGCTATGATCCCTTTCATATTCTGATCTGTTTAACCTCTGATTTGATGCCATTGCTATAAATCCCTTTGCTTTGAACCTTTTCTGTGATTCCTTTTGTTATAATCTCTGATATGAATCTATACTGTGAAGACCTTTAAATTATGACCTGGAAATGTTTTGAGAAAAATCAATTGTTTAAAATGATGTTTTGAGTACGATACGATACTACTTTTATATGAAATTCTACCAATTTTTAAGAAAACTATTTTTAAGACTATCTTTATGAAAACCGTTTTGAAAGACCATTTTTATGAAGACTATTTTGTAAGATCATTTTTATGAGCACCATTATTGAAAGATTGCTTCAAATTGACTTTTAATAGAAACCTTTTTAAATGAACTGTTGCTATGAAACTCTGATATTGACCTTCTGATATTGACCTTCTGATATTGACCTTCTGATATTGACCTTCTGATATTGACCCTCTGATATTGAACCCTCTGATATTGAACCTTTTGTTATGACACTCTGATTATGACATGGTATTTGACCTTGACCCACGGTTTGATACCCGAGCCACTATCTGTTTCACTAGGCATGAGGGTTTCATGTCCATGTCATTGATGCACCGATGGCATGACTCTAGGGCAGGAGAGTGATGACCTGTCCCGTCCCTGACTTTATTTTATCTGGTGTGTATTGGTAGACTCTGGCCACCTGGGGCGTATGGATGCATCCTAGATCTGATCTGATTTCTGTTATCTGTTACTGTTTACTGTTATATATATATATATCTGGTGACTGATGGTGTGTGCGATACACGTCTTTCACATTATCTGGGAGCTGATCACTCCAATTGATACATGAGGACACCCCTCATATTATCTGGTTACTTGAGAGGCATCCCCTCTGGATTACTGATATGGCTACATGGTTATTATATTATCTGTTCTGGGCTCGTGGTGGATTACTGTTCCTTTTTCTTTTTCCTTTACTTATTCCTTAACCCATATTACATCTGCATAACCTTTATTTCTGTTACGTTGTACTTTTCTTCACTACTGCTTTGTTATCGTTATATCTGTTCACTGAGCTCTCGTAGCTCAGCCGCATTTCTTTTCCTGCGGCAGGTTTTAGTAGGAAGCTGGGAATGAGTGGAGAGTACCTTGGACTTAGAAGACGTGATAGCTATTCTGGATTAGAAATAACTAGAAGTTATTATTCTGTTAGAATTAGAGTTTATCGGAAGTTTCATTTGTAACCTTGTAGTTTCTGTACTTCATTTGTAACCTTTGAGAATTCTTGTATTACTATAGATGTATGCTTGTTTTGATCTGATATGAAACCATTATTGTGATATCTTTACCCTTATTGGGTTGGGGTGTTACATTGGTAATAGTAGATGATTACTCTAGGTATACTTGGACTAAGTTTTTGAAAACTAAAAATGAAGCATTTGATAAATTTGAAATTCTAAGTAAGAAAATTCAAAATCAAATAGGAAATAGCATTGTGTCAATAAGAACCGACCATGGTCGTGAATTTGATAACGAAACCCAATTTGGAGCTTTTTGTGATGCTAATGGCATAACACATAATTTCTCGGCTCCTCAAACTCCTCAATCAAAAGGTGTAGTTGAACGTAAAAATAGAACACTTCAAGAAATGAGTCGAAAAATGCTAAATGAACAAAATATACCACAAAAGTTTTGGTGTAACGCCGTTGACACATCAACATACATCTTAAATAGAGTCTTAATTAGACCATTTTTGAAGAAAACATCATATGAGCTTTATAGAGGCAAAAAGCCTACTTTAGGATATTTTTGAGTTTTTGGAAGCAAGTGCTTCATTTTAAATACTAAGGATTAACCCACCAAGTTGACCCAAAGTCTTATGAAGGTGTATTCCTTGGATACTCACAAAATAGTAAAGCATACATTGTCTTGAACAAATAAACCTCAAGAGTCGAGGAATCGTTGAACGTAACATTCGACGAAAGTCCACCTCCCTCTAAGACATCACCTTTGGTAGATGATGACTTAGTTGAAAGTCAAATGGTTGAAAACCAAGAAAATCTAGATAAAGATAAAGAAGATGAACCTTTAAATAAGAAAATAGCCAACATCAAAGAATCTAGAAGTCATCCATTTGATAACGTCATAGGAGAAATTAATGAAAGAACCTTAAGATCAAAAGTTCAAAATCAAAGTAATTTTTTTGTTTCATTTCAACAATTGAGCCCAAAAATATAAATGAGGCCATAAAAGATGAATCTTGGGTTATAACAATGTAAGAAGAACTTAATCAATTTGTTAGAAATGACGTTTGGACATTAGTCCCTCAACCTAAATGTCAAACCATAATTGGAACAAAATGGGTGTTTAGGAATAAAATGGATGAAAATGGCGTAGTGTCTAGAAACAAAGCTAGGCTAGTAGCTCAAGGCTACAATCAACAAGAAGGTATAGACTACAACGAAACATTTGCACCGGTAGCTAGGCTCGAGTCAATTAGAATACTACTTGCATATGCATGTGCACATGACTTTAAACTATTCCAAATGGATGTTAAAAGTGCATTTCTTAATGGTTTTATTAATAAGGAAGTACGTAGCACAACCTCCCGGCTTTGCCGATTTTGAAAAACCAAATCATGTCTACAAACATAAAAAAGCGTTATACGGACTTAAGCAAGCACCAAAAGTTTGGTATGATCGACTTAAGACTTTCCTAGTTGACCATAAGTATACCATGGGACTAGTAGACAACACTCTTTTCACTAAGAAAAAGGGATCACATATAATCATAGTTCAAATATATGTGGATGACATCATATTCGGATCAACTTGTCAAGAGTTATGCGATGATTTCTCAAAAATCATGCATGACGAGTTTGAAATGAGTATGATGGGGGAACTAAACTTTTTCTTAGGACTCCAAATTAAACAATTAGATGATGGGATATTCTTCAACCAATCTAAGTACATCAAAGATATGCTTAAGAAATTTGGTCTTGAAGATTCTAAACCCATGAAAACACCCATGTCCTCCGAAACCAAACTCACAAAGGATGAAGAAGGTGAATCCGTAGATAGCACTAAATATAGAGGAATGATTGGTAGTCTACTATATCTAATGGCTAGTAGACCCGACATTATGTTTGGTGTTTGTCTATGTGCACGCTTTCAAGAAGATCCCAAAACATCCCATCTTGAAGCCGTCAAACGAATATTTAGATATATTAAAGGTACTACACATTTAGGATTATGGTATCCCAAAGGAACAGGAATTGAAACCATAGTGTATGCCGACTCAGACCATGCTTTGACTATGTTGATAGAAAAAGTACAAGTGGTATTTGTACTTTTGTTGGACATTGTCTTACCGCATGGTTCTCAAAGAAACAAACGACTCTAGCAATTTCAACAACCGAAGCCGAGTACGTGTCTGCAGGAAAAGCGTGTCAACAGGCACTGTGGATGAAACAAGCTCTCGTCGACTATGGAATTCAACTCAATGACATTCCCATTCTCTGTGACAACAAAGGAGCTATCGACCTTAGCAAAAATCCAGTTCAACACGCTAGAACCAAACATATAGAAATTCGTCACCACTTTCTACGCGACAATGTTCAAAAAGGAAACATCTCAATTGAGAAAGTTTCCTCAGAGGACAACATTGCCGATATTCTCACAAAACCTCTTAAGAGAGTACCCTTTAACTTCCTTAGACTTGGTTTAGGATTAATGGAACCAAATGTGTAGTTAAAACCTTAGCTTGAACCTTAGATTAACAAAACACGTCAAAAACAACCAACTGTCAAAAAGGTTCCCACAGAACCAATCGACAACATGCACGGAACCCACTTTTTGGCTCCGCCAAATCCGTGGGTTCCTGAGTCAGTTTTTATATTAAAACAAACACCCATGTACTGTTTATCACATTCCCCAATAACTCACAAGCTACTGGAACTCGACCCATAGCAAACCAATCTCATAATTTAGGTCATCCTCCACAACCAATTTGTGCTTTAAACCTCTCTATAAGTATCCTAACTATATCTACATTCCTGATCTGAGTCTAGGATTTCTATTTCTTACACAAAATCAAAACTTGAGGTTTATGCATATTTTTTGTAAAATCATGAAGCATATTCACTGAATTACTTAACAAATCATGTTTTCCTTAGTTAGGAATTACATCTCATAAGGCATTATCACAATTCATCAAAAACCCCATGTCAAATACTTGCAAAAATCTTCTCACGATTAGGAAAAACGGTTTTTACACATTGTTCATACAAATAAAAAAGTTATGTTTTTAACATCACTTGCATAATGTCTCTTGAATGCTAAAGGGAATACATAACTAATATGTATTTTCGGGTACATTCAATCGAAGCTACATTGAAGTAGGAGCCGTTTGGGTTATCTCTCGTTTTGTTATAAAATTTGCATAAACGAAATTTTCATGCATCAAAAGGAGTCGAGATAACCGCACCTCCACATTGTCCCCATGTAGGCACACACTAGAAATTTATATACGTATTTTCGATAGTTTTAACTAAACTATGTAATTTTCGTGTCTAGGATAACATCATGCCTCCCGCAACATACTATGATCACAAAGACACCCTAAACTACCTACCCAAACGCCATAAGACAAAAGGACTCACAAACGACCAAGTCAAGATTTTTAAGGCTTTAAAAAAATGATATGTTCACGAAGGTAGAACCGTAGACCCCTCATTCTTAGAAGGAACCAACATCCGAGAACAACTAGCCGCCATCCAATTTGATTGTCTTCTAGACATAGATGAACCTATAGTTCCTAGATTTGTGCTAGAATTCTATGCTAGTGTCGGTCTTAGCTCAAATGACTATGGTTACATAAGCATCCATTTCAAAGGCAACCAACACCAATTCAACATCCCTTTGAACCAATTCGTGGAAGTCTTAGGAATTCTGGGTCAAGGCACTTGCCTTTACTCCGAAAAGTGGTCATTGTCAATCCTTGATTCCATCCTTGATCGTATGCCTCCATACGACACACCATTGACTCCCAAAGAAACTATCCGTGATCATCTCTTTGTCCCTAGGAACAACCAATCTAGGACCAACCGACAAGGTCGTCAAGTAGATCGAGACCCGTTTGGCATGGAGCTAAACGAGCTTAGGCCTCAATTTAGAAAGTTGGAAGAGATTCTTAGAGCTAACGTTTTGTGCACCATAGGAAATAGGGATCATCTTAATGCAAGCCTTTGTTACATGCTCTATTGTGTATCCACCCATCAACCCTTCAACTTAGCTTACTATATCGCCAAGAGAATGGCCGATATTTCGGTGTTGGGTACCACCGCCATGCCTTACGGGATGCTTCTCACCCGTCTCTTTAGAGCTTTTTCACTCATTCCTCCTAATGCTAGAGGTTTCCTTCCAGACTACTCTGACATTCCCCATACCTTTGTACCTCTTAGTGACCATAAAGTAGCGGTGTCAAAAGGAAAATGTGCTCATCCTCCAACCTCATCATCATCATCATCAGTTAGTGAGGATGATGGTTTGCCCAATTCTAGGATTCCTCCTCCCGAGTACATGAGCCAACTTCCACCTATCGAGAACCAATCCGAGGAATTCAGACAAACAAGAGGAATGATGAAGAACATTGGGCGTTGGATAATGAAGCTCAACAATAAAATCAACAAGTAGTGAGGAAATAGGGAGTGTTTGGTATAAACAAATTCAAAAAATGATGTGGTGAATTATTATGTTTCTTAGGATATTATGTTGTTATTAAACATCTATGTGAACTAACTTAATAATGCAGGACGATAACACTCGATGTTATCAATTTTCCGTGTTGAAGCCACTGTTTGGCTTAACTTCCATATATGGTAAGTTTAAAATCGTCCGTTTGATCTATGTGTTACCATGTGTTAGAACCTATGTTTTTGTTTTTAGTCAACCACAACTAATTAATTACATATGATTTAGGATAATTTTTGGGATTTCAACGGGTTTCGGGTAGTTAGAAATCGCCTCTGTAAAGATTTTTCGATCGAAGGATATGGCGGAACCAAATTTTGGGTTCCTTCTGTTGAAATTTTTGGCTCCGCCAAATTAAGCCTAGCGGATTCCGCGGAACCAAAATTTTGGGTCCGTATTTGTTATCGATTGGTTTCGCCAACCAACAGTAACTTTTTTCAAATTTCCCGTCTAATCCCGCACCTTAGATCATTGATTCTAGTTCTTAGGATTATTCTACTAATATTTAAGCACATTAGGATCATTTAGGCACACTTAGAACTATAAGAAGTTCATTTCCTACCAAAATTTGAAAATTCAAATTTCCATCCAAGTTACCTTTCTGTAACAAGCAAGGAACCCTCAAATTGGTTTCTTGCAATCCGTGGATCAATCAAATCACTAGAATTCCACTCACCCTTGCATTTACTGCATATCTTCATACTCTTACTTAACTCCAATCTCTATGGATTGACTTTGATAATATGACAAAACTTTTTTCTTGTTCCAAGTCATTGGAAACCAACATCTCTTAATGAATCAACATCCAAACACACTCTTCCATAACACTTAGAGCCTATAAATTAGAAGCTTTAGATAATCACAATTTACATCTTGACCTTCATTTCTAAGAAATACAACCTTCTTCCTCACAATGTCTAACTCAAACAACTTCTCAACATCCAAACCACACAGAAGGACAACAAGAATAAGTGTCAGACCATGCTGTTTCATCAATCCCAACTTAACTCCAACACCACCTATCATCTTCACCACTTCACCATCTACTATAACACCCGTGGCTATCACACCACCATCTGATCAATTTCAACCAACAAGATCACCATCACCTCCTTATTCACCCAACCTTCAACCCAAGGATTTATTTGCCACACTCCAAGCCATTGATGAATCAATGTGGATCAACCAACCAAACACTCAAGCCAATGAGGAACTTGATCCTCTCTACGCCTCTTCAAACATGATGGACTCTCACCTAAGTGATGCAAAGGATTTACGATCCATATGGCTTGCCTCCATCATGTCTTCACCAAATCCAAACAACCCACCACAATAACTACTAGGAGTTTCTCTATCTTTAGGATCCTTTTATAGGACTTTTTAGGACTATTCCTTTTTCATCTTTAGGACTTCTATTTTTAGGTTATTTTTTCTTTTGTAACACCTTAATTTATGACTTTGGTCATAAATAATTTTAATGGAAGGATGTTGTGTTAATGTTTGTGCGTGATCAATAATTGTGCATTACATTTGGTTGGATTGAATTACTAACATTTGCATCATTATATGGTTGGTTTGAAGTATTGACTTTGTTTGACCTTTGTGCTTAGTTTAAACAAAGTATACTTAGTTTACTTTTTTAGTCAAACGGGTTGAACTACAATGCTTGGTTGAACCTTTACATATGCATCATATTACTTGGTTGGATTGAATCATATACAACTAACCTTTGTTTTGTAGCATTTCTCATCCTTGAATCATATACGTTGGTACCCTAGCAACGGGGAGAATTGATCAAGGGGGAGCATATCATGTACTAATCCTTATTTTGTAGCATTTATAATCCTTGCATCATATACGTTGGTACCCTAGCAACGGGGAGTATTGATCAAGGGGGAGCATATCATACACTAACTATTATTTTTGTAGGTTCATTCATGCATCATAACCTTGGCACTCCAATTAGGGGGAGTATTATCCAAGGGGGAGCTATTAAAGTTCTCAAAATCCATGCATCATACATGGTACTCCAAACTCGGGGGAGTAATCACCAAGAGCCATTCACCACATTCCGCTATGCATTTCTTCTTTTTCTTTCGACAAAAAGGGGGAGATTAGATTAACCTCATACATTACAGTCAGTACATGTTTTATGCCTAAAATGGATTTCAAAACTTGCATAAAACTAGTTTAATCTATATTTTTAAAAGACTTACACTTTACTTATTCCATTGCTTAAAAATAAATTTTATGTTTTGTCATCAACAAAAAGGGGGAGATTGTTAATACAAATATCGTCCTAAAAACGTTATTTATATTTTACGATCTTTGCTATATTTTGTTAATGACAATTATAAAGTTTATCTTTAGCAAAGCATAAACATAAGTTAAAGTCTTTTACATTTATAGTAATAAGCTTTTAAAACTCATCATATACATGCTACATGATCACTAGGGTACGTATTACATACATATATACATTTACATTATTTACATTTTAATTCTTAAAATGGAAATATGTTCATGACATCATGGAATACATCATTTCATTGAGCTTTTGAAACACTCTTCGGATCTGAAATGGATTTTTTAACCTTCAAAGGGAAAATCTTGCACAACATATTTCAAATAGAGAAGCAAATTGAACAGGGAAGTGACTGCATAGTAGGATATAGAGTGCTCAAGACACAGTTAAAATGGTTTCTCTACTTAGATTTTCGAGTGCTCAAAAATTCTTCGGATTATGTGTCAGCAAGCAAAATATGGAGAGAATGCATCACTAGTACTGAAGTTGAATTTTTTAGAGATCAGTTGCTTAAACAAATGAACATACTGGAACTGGTGCTTACTGCAAGATCACTTCATCTGAGGGAGATGCTGGAAAAGAAGAAAGAGTCAAATGAAAAAGTATTGCATGGAAGAGGGTTAAAAGAAAAAGAACGGGAAAGAATTGAAATGGGGATGCAGATACAAGCGGGAACGACAAATGAGGAAGGGACATCAGATGATAATTTGGGTTTCACGGGTCATAATGCATTATCAGAACAGCATAATGGAAAAAACAGTCGAGGGAATGATTTAGATACTGACGGGAAACGCAACTGTAAGGATGATTTGAAGACTGCAGCTGCTAATGTCGGACCTTCACATTGTACAAATACATTGGTTAAGGTACATCAATCAAATGATGATATCAATATATTTGATAATGTGTTTGCTTATGAGACACTAAGTCATGGACAACCTGAGTACATTAACGACACATATGTGGTGAATCAGGATGATAGAAATATTACTCCTGAAACTCCACATATGGATCCTAATGGAGGTACGGTTGAACATGACAATGTGAATCATGATCAAGAATGTGCTTCAAATGCTTTATTAATCAAAAATGTTCAAAACGAAGTTGTTCGATGTAATGAGCTTAATCGTGAACTAAAAGCACAAAATACATCGTTAACTGAAAAGCTCGAGAATTATAGTAAACGTATAAATGCTTTTGAAACACAAACTAATCGTGAATACAGCTTTGAAGTGGAAAATGGGATGTTGAGACACGAAAATGAGAGAATTTTAAAAGAGTCAAGCGACATCCAAGAGAAACTAAGACGTCAAATATTCTCTCTTGAACAAAATTTTCAAAGATGTCAAGCACAAAGCATTGACTTTGAGCTAGCTTTACAACACAATCTGGAAAAGCAGTCTTTTGAAAACCCTTGGATGTCAAAACTTGAACAACTTGATGATGAAAACGTGTCAATGAAGTGTCAAATTTCAAAATACGAAAAAGAAATTGAGCATTTGAAACTGATTTACAAAATTTTGTTTGATTCAATCAAAAGTTCACGAGTTCAGACACAAAACTCAAACATGAAACAAAAAGAGACTGAAGATTTGAAGTCTCAATTGTCTGAATTCGCTGATAAAAAGTTTGAAAATGTTTTGCAAAAGATTGAATCAATGAAAATGAAAAAGCTTGAGTCTCAAATCACAAAAGTTTCCTTTCCAAATCTCCTGGTCGATTCTAATACTCCAGATTTTGAAAAGGAAACGGGGGAGAAAATGTATCTTTTTGAAAATGAAATTGAAAATGAAAATCATGTGCTTCAAACAAAAGTGGTTGAGCTAGAAACGCTTTTAGCTCAACTACCAAACGATTTTGAGGATGCCAAAACTAACTTTTTCAACAAAACGAAAAAATTCAAAAATTATTTTGAAAGACTTGAAAAAGAAAATGTTGCGTTCGAACGGAAATTGGCTCGTAAAACGGATGATTCTAAAGTTGAAAAAGATCAACTTTTGAAACAAATTGCCTCTTTAGAATCAAAATTGGCATCCCAAGATCATCTTCTCTTAAAAAAGAATACAGTGATTTGAGAACTTCATACAATGCTTTAAAAGTGAAGTTTGATTCTCTTAACCGATCAAAGGGAAAAGCTCCTATTTCAAAATTTTCAACACCAGAAGTGAGTGATTCGAAGAAGGTTTACACGGGTGAATCTTCAAAACCATTTTCGAAAAAGGTTTCCCAGTTTACAACTTATTCTTTGCAAAAAGGAAGGAAGTTTTTGAAGAAACCAAGTTTTTCTGAAACCCTTATTTCTCAAAAGTTTTCAAATCCGAATGCTTCAAAAGAAAAGACTCAAGTTTTTCAAACTCCACACTCTCGTTTTACGCCGGTAAAGCAAGTGTGGAGACCAAAACAATGTTGTTTAAAACCCCCAAATGCTTCAAATGGAAATAATCAAGTTTTTCAAACTCCACACTTTCGTTTTACACCGGTAAAGCAAGTGTGGAGACCAAAGCAAAGTTGTTCAAAACCTTTCAAATATTCAATATCATAATTGCTTTCGCTGCAACATAAGAATGACTCTGCTTTGAACCTTTCAAATACCAGAAGGTTTTCATTTATTACAAAAACAAATCTTCAAAGAGAACCTATGAGGTTCAACTCTAGATGGAAATCTTTTCTTCAGATTTTAAAACTCCAGGAGAAACACCGGGTTTCTCAAACAATTTTCAACGGAAAAAGAGTTTTAAATCTCCATTAATTCCACGAGTGTTATTTCAAAATGAAACACCGGTTTTCAGTCCTCGTTGGAATTCAACATCTTTAAATCAGATTGACACAACTTACAAATGGATTTCAAAATTTAGTAAACCCATTAGCGCCGTGCTTAAATGGGTTCCCAAGGTTGTTGTCTAATCTAAACTTTAAAATGACTTCTTAGTACTTTAGCTAAGGACTCGGACTTCAACATTACGACTTGTACACACATTACAGTGTACAACTCGGGTTTCAAAGAAAGGAAAGTGCCTTGCTAAACCATTCATTAAAACCAAGCGTGCACTTATCCTAAAAACAATAAGCAAATTCTTCTCTGGCTTGAGATATTTTAGAAAAACTTTCAAAATCTTTAAGCTCAAGTCAAAGAAAGGACCCTGTTGTACGTTTTAGTGCAACAATCCTAATAGAAAAGAAGTTTTTACGCAAAGTTTATCAAAAACTTCTTAATCTTGAGCAAAATTTATTCGAAATTTTTCAAAAGGGTTTTTTTCAAAACTTTTCAAAATTTTGCTCAAGATTTTCAAATCTTTACTCCCCAATCGCTCCAAAGTTTAAAAATGTCAAAACGTATGCTAGTTTTGAGGGGGAGTATTTTAGAGTATAACGTTTTAGTTACCTTGAAGAAAAATTTATTCAAGAATTTTTCAAACTGAAATTTCTAAATCTTTCAGAATTTTGCTTCAAGAAGACTCCTTCCCTCAAACTTTAAAAAGTTTAAAATTCTCAAAACAAATGCGAGTTTTGAGGGGGAGTATTTCCAAAATAAAAAATGTTCCATCAAAATCATGCTTAATGGCTTGTGCACAGATAATAGTGCACAACCCGTTCTTGTAAAGAAAGGACCCTGAGGTACGCTTCAGTGCCTCAATCCTAAACTAAGGAGCGAAAGCTTCTTACTTTTGAGCAGAATTAACCAGAATTTTCTAAGTTTTTCAAAATTCTATTCAAAAGAACAAGTATGCCCTTGTTAAGAGGGAGTACTTGAAACAAAAAATCTTTGTTCAAAAACACAAAAGTTCTTGAAATTCTTCCCATAAACCTCAAAAAGTATATTTTAATCAAAAGTTTAACAAAAACAACATGAATATGCTATTTTTGAGGGGGAAAATATGTAAGTGATTAAAATATCGTGATAAAAAGTTGAAATCTCGCATGAGCTCGACTCAGATTGTACCCTCAAATTGACGATAAACATAAGTCATTAATCGAAAAGACTTGTCCTGGACGGGTAATAATTTCAAGCCGGTTTATCCGGTGATGTAAACGTGTCTCGCAAAGGACTTGTCTGAGTAGAGTGTACCGATTTCGAGAGATTCTTCTTTGAATATGACCTGCACGGGTAATAATTTCAAGCTAGTTTAACTAGTGATGTAAACGTGTCTTACAACGGTCATATTCACTGAAAATCAATCAATTCTAAAAGTGCTGACTCCACCAAACATGTGCAAATTTACTTTAAACACTTATGAGCACATGTTAAGGGGGAGTATTTCTGAAAAATGCAAAACTCTCAAAGTGTAAACAATATAAGTTTTACACTCATAAACACTTTGAGAGATTTTCAAATGATTGGTTTCATGGCAAACATAGGTTAGTCATGGAGATATATGGTGACTAAGGTTAGGAAACCGTCCTATGATCCGCCAGAGCCAGAGGGATCTACCCAAGGATAACACCAATAGTTTAGAACTAGAAAGTCCTAGGTATGATAAAAAAAAAGGAGTAAAGAAATGAAAGGAGAAAGAAGGGGTTGAAGAATGAAAAAGAAAAGTAAAGAAAATGGTGAAAAGAAATAGCCCTCCATATGATCAACCTTAGGGCAGAAACCGGGTTCAATACATATGCTACTGGTTGTTACTACAGTAACACCGGTATTGAAGATTAAGCCGTCATGGACCAAGTGACGAACTGCACTAAACCTTCTTGCCACTCAGGTGTCTCTCAAAAGACACTTGTTTCATTTCTCACGGAGAATCCTTCATTATCTATCGACCTCTCACTCCGAGATGTGTTGATATTGAAAAGGAGGCACTCTGCTTCATGCCTCCGACGACTAAAAAACCAATAAGCACTTAATCGAGTCTAGAGCCGCGAGATATATAAAAAGATCTCATAGGAACACTTAACATTTCTACACTGGTTGTTCAACAAAAAGAACACCAGTTGTAAATTATAAGAGTCCTACGCAGATCTTAGCAATCTACCGAGAACATTCATGAGGGGAATTCATAAATTGTGATTCTCAGAGATTGAATGGAAATTCTGCCAGGGTTAACATTAAACAGCCCTGATAGCAGGTCACTTCGGTAATCCCTTGTGGGTTACGCTTAGTGTTCATGGTAACTCCAAACGGTCTACAGTCGTGAAGTGATACTTCGGTATACTTCAGCGGCTCACCTGAATCGTTGATACAATTCGGTGTGTCTGAGTTAGCTCTCTCGAGGGCATCCTGTTCAGGAATGACCTTGGCTAGGATTAGAGAAAATCTTCACTCTATGATGTTGACGATCTCGAAGTCTGAATCTGTAAGTGCCGGATGATTTGTTGCTTACTGTCTACATTGCAGGTAATCATGGAGACCAGGAGTTCCACCACCACCATTTCCATCATGCTCATATCCCGATGAAAAATTCTCACAAAGACTAAGAGATAACAAAAGTTCAAAGAACTCAAGAAAAGTCAAAGAACATCCACTCTCTAAGAAAAGTCAAAGAACATCCACTCTCGATCTTTTAGCATCAAAGAAGATAAATGATCATCCATTTCTATTGATGGACCCATAACCCACATGTCACAGAATGAGATCTCAATGATCACCCTTTAGGGGGAGATTGTTGGAAACGCAAAAGTGATGATCATAAATGTAATCAAAGAGAGATCTTAATGATCGTCCCTTATGGGGAGATTGTTGGGAATGCTTAAAGTGACGATCATTATCGAGTCAATGATTCTTGTAATATGGTCATGTAATAGCTCGTTAGAATCATAAAAATATAGTCTACATGATAGTAGAAGTGTGCCGTCTAGTTTAGTTTTAGTATTTACGTTAATGTTGAATTAGTGAAATATGTAAAGACGACACACTTCCCTATTCTCATATCATGGAAGACTATATATATGTAAACCTCTCATTTGAGAGGTGTGAATTGTGAATGGAAAGAGAAATTCTCTCTCATTTTCTTAAAAAAAAAAAATAAATATAATAATAAAAAAAAAATAAATAAATAATAATAATAAAATAATAAAAAATTGATGGAACGTGTTTTGGTGTGATATTGTAATTCGGAGGTCGGGTATGATGGAAATACATCATCTTCATGATTAGAGAGAGAGAGAGAGTAGAGAGAGAGAGAAAGCCTGGTTTTATTAATGATAAAGAAAGCGAAAGTGACACACACAAGGCTCACCCCTCTATGGAAGTATAGAGGGGTATATATAGCCTTACACATATCTAACTATTACAATATTACACTTCTAGTCCATGTGTTTAAGGCTTACATAATAACTATTATAATACCGAATATGCTGTCACATTTTCGTGTTAGGAGCATTCCTAACAATCTTCCCCCAATGTGGCAACATATGGGATTACTTACACCATTTCCTACAAGTACAAAATTATGTAAAATAAAATCTTCATAAGCTCTTCAAATGCTGAGGATGACTGCAGTTTATGCTTTTTGTCTTCATCTTGTACCTCGGCTTGAGAACTTTTCTTCACTTGTAGTCAAATGATGTAATATGCATGAACTAGATTAACTCCCCCCCCCCAATTCATGCTGCATGTCTTTAGCAGCTTCTTCATACGCTTCTTTTTGACGAAGTTTCTAAATCAGCTTCCCCCCAAACTGAAAACCGTCTTCAGCAGATTCAAAACTTTGATGTAGTTAACATGTCTTCTAACTTTTGAAGTTTTAAGTACGCAGCGGAATTTGTAGATAACATCGTAAACCACACCAAGCAAATCTGACTAATCACTCAATAACGATTAGACGATAACATGCAAGAAATTAGCAAGAACTTCTCACATAAGTAGGCTACTTCACACTTCACACTTCACAATCCGTGAAAGTTGAAATGATTACACCAAAATCACAAAACTGAACTACTGAACATCTCTGCGGACGTCTCTCCGGTAGTTATAAAATTGTAAGCTCGATCACGTGAATCTGTTATGCGTCCCCGATGTGCACATTTCTTCCCCCTGATTGCAGATACTTGTGGAAAAAAAGTGTTTTCGCAAAGAACTCAAGAAAAGTCAAAGAACATCCACTCTCTCTTCCCCCACGATGTCTTCGCGGAATCGGAAGCATACACACTATGTTTACGATGGAAACGGAGGCAGCGTAACCCTGTATGTCCAATTAGTCGAAGATGTGTGAAGTACCATAAATAGCCCGTGAGAATCAACTGCTGATAAAATCTCTACTCTTTGATACTCTTCTCTGCTAACTCTTTACCGACCCCATTATCATTCTGACGGCTTTTTGTAGTGACTACTGATGGAGAAAACCCAGTATGACGAACTTGAGACTGAAGTAAAATAACCCAAACTTGTGACTTAAACTTGCACTATTGTCTGACTAAGAACCAATACTGAGAATTTCAATAAAAGTAGAATTATATACCCATCCAACCATCCTTAATTGTATATGAACATCTCTTGAATTATCCACAGCTTTTTGTGACACTTGAGCACTACAACGTAACTCCTTTAGAGTGATCGCTATACACTGTGAGCACAACAACATAACTCCTTACATCAGGTATAACTTGACAAATCAAGTCTTAATCATTCTAACGGTTAAAAGCTCGAACAAGGATCTTCAAGAATCATGCATCCAACCAACCCCGATATCTTTAAGATACTAAGTATACGCACCCGTGAAATTCCACTTCAACCTCAAATAAATAATAATGAATTAACACCGTAGTCACATCTTGCGGTTATATGCCCAAAAACTAGCCTTCGTTACTTGGTTAAAATGAACTTTGATAATGGTCCCGATCTTGTAAAAAACGTAACCCCGTGAAAAATTTGTTGAACCAAAATACCACTTGTTTCACCAAAAATTATACAAAAAGAAAACAACACTTAGTATTTGAAAATACATTTGAAGAATTAAAAGTTCAGCCCAATGTGTTATTCATTTTGTATCCAAACCCAACTCAATTGATATCATTCAATTATACAAACCCAACTCAATTGATATCATTTAATCCGGGCCCAATGAAAACTTATACCTGATCCAATAACAAACGGTATAAAAAAAACTTATAACCCTAATTTCATTCATACAATCAATCCCTAATCACACCTCAAACAATCCGCCCCCTTCTCTAATAGCACTCTCAACTCAGATCTCATAAAAAATTATCTAATCCGATCAAAGCTATGTTCTCATCTCATTTCCAGCATCTAATCCGACACAAACAAACCGTATGATGTGATTACGTTGTTGTTCCATACAAATCAAGATGGATTCAAGATCCATCTTGGGTCTTGGGTAGGTTTATGTTGTTGTGTTTTCGTTTTCCTATCGAACCAAAGTAAATAATAAAACCTGTTGGTTTTGTTCTTTCTTTTAAAGGGTTCGTATATTAATTGAAGGTTTACTTAAAAAAAAATAGATTGATGATGACTTTTCTCTTTTGGTTTATGACTTTGGACGCATATTTGATACACAAAAGAGATGAGACTGAGATCTTTAATTGTTAATTCCATTTGATTAAGTCTGAATGAATCGAAGAAAGAAAATATCATAATTGTTATATTTCTTTTCTCTATAGATTCAGATATATATTAAAGTTAGGCTTCAAGAATCTTGATCGATGATGAGTTTTTTATCCTTTCGTGTGTACTGATCTTTAAAGTCTTGAGAAATATCTTGGTGAAACATGAAGGAAAAAAGAAACTGGGGTCTTGTTGTCAATTAGTTTCGGATCCTTTTAAAGTTTGAGAAGTAGTGACAGTTAACATAGTTTGTAGTTGTTTGTTGTTTATTGTTGGAGGATGGGACTTAGGATTAGAATGAGTTGGTGTCGGTTTTGGTATAAGGTTGTGGTCAGTAGTCATGTTCTTCATCTGCATCTTATATCTTCTGTTTTTTTTTTTTTTTTTTTTTTTTTTTTTTTTTTTTTTTCAATTCCGATAGGTGGTCATGTTCTTCATAGACACAATTCCGACAACCTTGACCGTTTGACCTGATGAATTACGATAAAAATCCAATTCCGACAGGTTGACTGTTTGACCTTATGAATTGCGATTAAAATCCAATTCCGACAGTTTGAATTTCGACGGATCAATTGCGACGGGTCTGTCGGAATTGCTTTACAAGCAATTCCGATAAAAGTGGGTTTTGACTTTTTGACCATAAATTCTGACCACTTTTCCGACCGTAAATTCCGACCACCATTTTATACCAGTATTCCGACCACATTATTGACCACAAATTTACGGTTGGTACAAAACTGTCATAAAAATGATATACACAAACTGATATTGTAGACAGTTAACCCAAAAGATAATAACAGTTAAAGACTATGGTATCAAACTGTTGACCCAAAAAGATAGTAAAAAACAATGAAGGAATTTGGTACAACAGATTTAAAGTGACGATTTTGACAAGATAACACCACAAAATCAACCAAAACTAACAACCATGGCTCTTGATACCAATTGATGGAACGTGTTTTGGTGTGATATTGTGATTCGGGAGGTCGGGTATGATGGAAATACATCATCTTCATGATTAGAGAGAGAGAGAGAGTAGAGAGAGAGAGAGAGAAAGCCTGGTTTTATTAATGATAAAGAAAGTGAAAGTGACACACACAAGGCTCACCCCTCTATGGAAGTATAGAGGGGTATATATAGCCTTACACATATCTAACTATTACAATATTATGCTTCTAGTCCACGTGTTTAAGGCTTACATAATAACTATTGTAATACCGAATATGTTGTCACATTTTCGTGTTAGGAGCATTCCTAACAATTTCTAAAATTATTTTCCTGCTCATACAATATCGACGTCTAAAATATGCCTCCGAATATTTTGGATTATCACCAAAATAGTCGGCAAACAAACGTGCTTCAGCAACATCACGTTCACGGTATATCGGATTACGCGTAAGGGAACTATCAGATTGTTGTTGTTGCAAATATTGGTACTCTTGCATCATAAAGAAATGTCACTTTCATTATCGACGTCGGAAAAGTTAACATTTTCATCATTCGGATTCGGATCTATAGTTTACAAGAATGTGTTTTTTTGTAGAGAAAAGTAAGAAATTTGTGTGAAAAATGATTAAATGAGGGTATAATATAAATAAGGTTGGATTTTAAAAAAAATAAAATAAATTTGTAACCGTTGGAACTAGTCAAGGGCTAGCTAAAAAATAAATAATAAAACGCGTTTGTAGACCAACGTCGGCCCCAACGGCGTTGGTTTCTTGCTTCGTCCGGTGTGGTAACCAAGAACACAAGAACGGAGGGACATGGAGAATTGGGGGGGGGGGGGGGACAGGTAGCCCAAAAAGAAATTATATAGTGCAAAAGAATTTGTTTATTGCACTTTTACTTAAAATGCCCTCAACAAAATTAAACCCACATCTTATATTTTAGTTTTGTTAAAATATATAATGTAAAAAACAAGAAAACCAATCGACATTAACATTTGTAAAAAAGAATAAAAAAAATTAAGGTAATATTTTTTTGCCCTCCATATTTTAATATCCTAGCTCCGTCAATGTGTTAACGCAGCCAACGCTGTAGCCACTTCTGCATAACGCAGGTCTCTCAGTTACCATACCCAAAGCTCTAAAGCTTGACCTGTTTCAAACTTTTAAAGGTCCAATTCGAGCTTTGCACAAGCACCTTCACCACACCTAAATATGTTCTTTGTTTTTCACAAATCTATGTATCATGATTTACAAGAAATTAAAAGATATAATTACACATAAATAAGGATAAACACGAGAAGGTAAAGAAGAAAAGTGGGGTTTGGTTGGAGAGGTCCATGTCCCAAGAAGAAACTAGTGTTTGACATTTTGTTTTCAACGGGCATCTATCAATCCAGTCGTTGCAACTTTTTTCACTTCAGTATTTTACGTACTTTTTTGACTCCATCGTATTATTTTCATTTATGAGATCTGGTTTGTATATGAAATCTAAATGAAAATCACATTACATCATATTCACCGAAAAAAGTTACTTTTATTTATTTGTTTTAATAGCATATTGCTTGCATATGCATACGATGTAAAATATAGGAATTCATAAATTACCATTTTGTTTAGTACACAATCCCAAATTTGCGAAAAGGCCATATGGGTAAAAGGTTTTGGAAGAGGTGTTAAAAGGAAAGAAAAAGTGGTGCAAAAGTTTTTTAAAGTTTAGTGTGCAAAGATTGTAGTAGTGTTTGAGAGGTTTTGCGTGTAAAAGCTGCACGTCTTTTGTTTTTATGGCCTGTTATTGCATGTCACATTTCTGTGTTTAAACTTTTAAGTGTAAAATTGAAAAAGAATTGGAAACTCTATGCTCAGTACCCTCGTTAATTGTAGAGTTAATTAGATAAATTGTTTATGTGGTTTACACGCACTAACACTTTCGTATTTAAACTCATATAATTACTCTAGTCGTCCCTGTAAATGACACTTTGTAACTGACCGATCTTTTGACTAAATAGTCGTTATTTTTTTGTTAAGTCTGGTCACGTGCTGGTCATGTGAGGGCATCTAGGTCATTTTACATACCGTAATCTTTTTCATTTCATTTGTTCATTTTATTTTTATTTTTTATTTTATTTTTATTTTTTTTTTATTTTTATTTTTTACTTTTTTCATAAATTTATCTTTAAATATTATTGTGACACCCCGTAAATTTTGATGTAACAGCGGAAGACTAAACGGGGTATTACTTCTTAGATCACAATCATAAGTATAGAGAACGACTCGAAAGAGACGTTTTGAAAAGCATTATCATTCATTGAAAACTTAAAAATTCAGAGTACACAACATAGATCAAATTGTTTGGGGTTTCACATGAGATATGAAAACATTTGTAACGAATGATAACATTATTTAACATCGTCAAGGGGTCCAACGCCAACTCCGTGCCTTGTGCTCTTTAATTACATGAGATAAAACATGCTAAAAGGTCAACACAAAGGTTGAGTGAATCCATAGTGTTTAAATTGTAATAGTTTGAACACAAGTTGAATAGTAGTACAACGGTGATATCATTGTGTAAAATATATATATTTCCCTAAGTCTCATGACACGCAAATGTTAACATCGTGTGATATCATAAAGTGATATAACTCACATCATAATAATGATTTAAGTGATGGGGCCCTCGTAGTAGGAGTTTGCCATTCTCCTAGTTTTTCTCAAATAAAGTGCATTTGATTGGCTATTCCAGCTAACAAAAATGGGGTCGCCATCCCCAAATAGATCTATTCACAGTATTCGCGTTCACTCGCAGTGATTAATGACTCATGATATGAGGGTCTTTTGGCAATATCAATCAGAATAGCATACAGAAAAATAGTTGTGTTCATGTTTAGAGAATGTATCTCCCCACAGGGTTTGAAATCGTATAAAAATGTGGGACTATGAACTTACCTTGGTGATACAGTAGTCAAGTAGAAATCAAGGGATGTAAATGAGTGGCTCCGGCTTGCGACCTAGAGTAATATGGCAAGTGTTTAGATTCGTTGCTTGTGTGGTAAATGCTTAAAGTTCAAAAATATAGTTTTCGAAATATTATTCGTATTGTGTGGTTTTATTTATTTATTGTATATTCGATAGTGATTTATATTTAGTCGTTAAGAATAACGTCGATATTTATATTTCAATATTTGTTGTAGTATATCCTAAATAAATTATTGGTGTAATTAGTTTGTAAATATATAAGTTTTCCAAAATATTATAAAGTTTACAAATCTTTCCCTTAACTTATATAAAAGTTACACTTTTAACCCAATGTTTTAAATATTTACAATTTTAGTCCAAAACCTTCAAAATACACTTTTTACCCAAACTTTCTGGTATTTACAGTTTCTATCCTCAGTTTTAACTAAAATTTATATTTTCTGTTTCGAACCTTCCTTTTTCCAGATTTTACACTTTTAACCCATGTTTCGCAAAAATTACATTTTTAGTCCAAAATTTATAAATCATAAAATATACTTTCTCTTTGCTTACATAGTTTCAATAGCTTCATTTAGCTTAGGGAAAACAGTTTATTTTCGAAAGGAGTATACAAATGTCGAATGGGCCTTAAGGCCTAACTTTGAAGCCGAGTGGGTTTTTATTATATTAATTTCGTCCTTGGGCTTATAAGCCCAATTAGGGTCTGTTTGGTTTTAAAAGAAATACTCGATCAGTGGAAAAAAATATATGTATACTCCAAGTAGCCACACCCAGATTCGAACCTGTGTGGGGTGATTAAACACCAATGATATAGCCATTGAGCCAAAGGCTCCTTTGTGTTATGTGGGTATCTCGTACGCATTTAAAGGGTCTCGACTGGGTTTAATACATTGCCATGCGACACAGTTATGCATGCATTGAACTTCATTTAAAGTTTCGAATATAATTCATTTCTAAGTTCCAGTGAGTTAGTGATTTACCATGTTTTCTTTTACTTCATATTAGTATGTATATAATACGTGCATGCATGGTTCGTATTTAAGGTGTGTACGCGACTCCTTTGTGAAACAACTTCAGATTTAAACTTATGATACGTCGAGCATATTAAGAATTAAACCAATGAGACTCAAGTTATTCTACAAAACGAAATGGGTTTGATAAACTTACGACACCAAATATGGTGGTGATGGCGTACGTATGAAAAGGTGGCAACGAGAACCAAAGAGAACAAGGAAAACCCGACTTTTATCCTAGCTTCCAACGATTCAAACTTGTAACGATCTAAACCAAGAGTTTCTTAAACTTGCAAAACGCTTAGAGAGTTCTAGTTTTTCTTCTTCTTGCTCGATAGTAAACAAAAGTTGTGTGTTTGTGTTTGAGTTTTGGTAGTGAGAAATGTTTTAGATTTAGGTTCCTTAAGTAGAGGAGTTTGCATGAAATTAGAAGATATGCCCTAGTCTAAATCGTCCTTGTTTTTTCGACCTTAGCATAGGAAACACAATGGAAAGTTTGGCAACTTCTATGGTGGTTGACTACATGGAGGGTCTTGTGATTACCCAAGGGATTTAGGTTGTAAGTGGAAGACAAGAATTGACTACTTGTACCTTGTGATGGGATTAGAATCTTCTTAATATAGATGTGAGTTTCCAAAGAGAAATGAAATCGTGTGTGTGTACATGGTCTTGGCTAGGTCGACGCATGGGAGTGAGGGAAGAGTGGTGATGACTTTGATGGTAGCTGACATTGAGTGTGTATTGTGTTTACAGAAAGGTTTAAGGTTCTAAGGGGGGGAGACAATGAGATGACTAGTGTACTATATCATGGGATTAGAATCAATTTATGGGAAAGTTAAGAAAGAGGAGGGGCGGCATGCAAGGTGGTAATTGTAAGTAATTTAGTTTTTATTAGTTCTTATAGTTTAAGTCAAGAAAAATGTATTGTGTTATGTATATATTTTGGTGCGTTTGAATATAAATCACAAGAGGTGTGTTTGTTCGTTCGTTTATTAGTAGGCTACACAAAAATTATAACACATGTTGGGCTAGTGAATTATTATGGACAAAGCCCAAGTTGAGGTGGGTTTAATTTAGTCGAATGAATAGCAAAAGCCCATTAATATATTAAGGGTGTGTTGGGTTAGATTGAGCCCAAGATAAAGTGTGTTCGTTTGAGTTATGGCCCAATTGATTTGTCGGGTTTGCTTAGCCCAAGAACAAATATAGCGTTAGTATATTGGTGAGTCATTTTTAAATAAATGTGAGTCACGTCACATAATTAATTGCTTCGTATATATTTGTAGATGAAAAGTAAATAAAATAAAAAAAAAAGCTCGTAAAAAGGGGTTTAATTAAACTCTCTCTCATGGAGTTTCTTCGTGATTATTGTTAATAAATGACATGGGAAATTACAGGTTACTACAGTACCTACCCGTTAGACTAGATTCTGTCCTGGAATCCTAAGCTATGCTAGATGTTGGGGTTGTCTTATCGAATAGATGTGGGTATTTGGCATGAATTTGTTCTTCGCGTTCCCAGGTGTACTATGGTTCTCTATTAGAGTTCCATCTAACCTTGACAATGGGAATACGGCTTTGTTTCAACTGCTTGACGTCTCTATCCAAGATTTCCATTGGTTCTTCGATAAAATTTAGCTTATCTTCAAGCCGAATTTCTTTTAATGGAATGTTAAGGGTTTCATCCGATAGGCATTTCTTCAGGTTCGATACATGAAAGGTATTGTGTACTCTACTGAGCTCTTCAGGGAGTTCAAGTTTGTATGCCACTGGACCAACCCTTTCCAGGATTTTGAATGCTCCAATGTATCTTGGATTTAACTTTCCACGCTTCCCAAATCTAATCATTCCCTTCCTAGGAGATACTTTTAGCATGACTCTATCCCCAATCTGAAACTTCATGGGCTTTCGCCTCACATCGGCGTAACTCTTTTTTCGATCTCGGGCGACTTGTAAACGTTGTCTGATTTGCACTATCTTCTCAGTTGTTTCGTGAATAAGTTTAGGCCCTGAGATCTGGACGTCTCCAACTTCTGCCCAACAAACGGGCAATCGGCACTTCCGACCATAAAGTGCCTCAAATGAAATAGCCATCCTAATAGTGAGATACCTTGTGGTTGTAGGAGGATTTGATTAATGCCAAATGGTTATCCCAGCTATTTCAAAAATTGTTCACTCATGCTATTAATGTGTCTCCTAAAGCCTGATTGGTCCTCATCTTTCGAGGGAGGTAGGTGTAGTTGCCGACGCTGAAATGAAAGGGTGGACCCCATTTGAGTTGGAACAATGAGGCTAGATATCACTATTATCCTCATGGCGGCTATAGAGAATTTAAGGGGAAAAGTCCCTTGGTGTAAATGGCAAGGAATAACATGTCAGTAGGCATACATGGCTAGTCAAGAGTGATGGTCCATGAGTCAAGAGAAACTAAGGGCAAATTCAGATGCCAATGATTGGGAATGATCGAAAGTTATCATCGGATAATGCTCGTGATTGCAAGTGCTTAACTTGTTAAGGCAAAACTATGGTGTATTTTGACTCGAGATCGTGGTATAGTGGTCTAAGTCAGGTGGGTACTTTGTCGAGGGATGTTTGTCTTGTTACAGAAGGAAGTTAAAGGTCTTATGGTCATATGTGACCTCTTATTATCCCAAGTGAAAGTGATGTCCCGTGCCAAAGTGATTATGCTATCTAAAACTCTGAAAGGGCACGTCGTCTCTTGAGTAATCGCTTATTCAATTTCACGCGCTTCTACCAGTGTGAGAATCTTATCTTACAGAATGAGTGAAAAAGTTGTACTTCAAAGGAATATTGTTAAGGTATGGCATATCGCTATTGTCAATCTTAGGCACGTCAGGTAGTATGTAAGTGTAACGATTTTTTTTTGGTTAGGTTTAATCCTAGTATTTGTTCTAAGATAGTGCGTTTTCTTGCTTAGAGGTATTGATAAAAATTTTGTTTGAAACTTTTATTTGAGTATGCGTTTACACGAATCCCACCAAATCAATAGTTCAAAAGACACAAATTTCTTTGTTTGAGGTTAATAGTCGAGTAAATTAATGCGACCCTGAAAAATTTAAAGTTTAGTGAAACAAATTTTAAATGCGGTGTAAATAAGACAATTTCACAGAAATCAATGTTTAGACGTTTGTTAACATACGAAAGTTTGATAAGGTCTGACTAAAATAGTTATATAATTTAGTAGTGTGGGTTTTTAAGCATGGTGTAGATAAAATAACTTCACAAAAATTAACACTTAGTCGTTCTTAAATATGCAAAAGTTTTGATATCGTTTGACCAGAGAAAACTTTTAACTCCACAAAATGAGTATCTCGAAGAAATACTTTTGTAGTTGATATAAACGCGTTTTTAAAGAAAGATCCTTGAAAGTGAAATCATCAAAGATGAAGGTATAGTTAGGTATGGCATTTATATAAGTTTTCGAAAGTTTTAAGGATAAATTCTAGTTTCCAATGTCCGATAGTGTTTGGTGGTTGAATGTCGGGTGAAGTTTATAGATATGGTACTTAATTCACTAGGACGGTATTGGGATGTATCATGACTTATGAGTGAGTCGGATATTGTGTCATGAGGCATTTTCCTTGGCTACGAGTGATAGTTGTGTATCAACGGCCGATCAGTACGTTGAGACTGCTTGGCATTTCAGCGTGGGAGTGAGGTTAATTCAAAATGGATTTTTGAGGCTGAATAATCTAGAACTCCTAGGGGACACGTTGTAAGGGTGATTGTATATTGATTGTCCAATCCAAGGTATCCATCACTTATAAGGGAAATCTCATTATACAGTGTGGAAAGGGTGAATTGTACATTGACCGAACAGTGTCAAGTCATGGTATCTTGTCATTCCTAATCGCGGGCAGAGATGCTTGATTTACCTCTAAGGTTTGGTTTAGTGAACAACGGTGTTTTGGATCACTCTTACGTCCCAGTCAGGCTAATACCCTCAAAGAATTAGTGAAAGATTTGGCAATTTCCCAAGATAGTGGCTCGGGTTGCTCTGTAAGGTCTTAAGACTTTCGTCAGGTTATAAGTCATCCCATTGTATGTTCCTAGCCCTTATCAAGATTTCCATTGGTCCCTTCATTGTTTACTTCCCTCGAGGGGTCCTCATCGTATTGTTAAGATCTTATTACCATAATGTACGTGGACGAGTTTCTCATCGTGGATAATTCAGCAACTAGACCAAAAATGTCTAGGCCTCAAGTTCTGTGGACACTAGGTCGATGTCTTATGGGTATCTAGTAGGTTTAGGGTGCAACCTCGAAAGATGACGTCGGTTTTATTAGCAGTCAAATGGCTAGTTTGGTGGTACACTTATTACTTAACGCGAAAGGTAAAGTCTTGAAGAATGGTGTTGATTGCTACCAACAATCAGTTGGTTGATTCGATAGTGTACTTAGTGTTCAACGCAGAAAGCACGGTTTCGATTTAGGGGCTAAATGTAATCATCATCACGATTGACATCGAGTACAGTGAGGGTAAGTCTTAGTCACCCTTGGGGTTATGAGTCATTCGGTAGTTATCGAATTTAGAGGTTGTCTGTTTGACGGTGGGATCCTTCGAAATCGAACGATGTGAAGTAAAGTGAGATGTCATAAGGTTAAGTTTCGTACGAATTCTTATGGTAATGATCGTAGGTAATCCCGTTGATTGTGGCTACGTTTGTTGGTAGGTTGCTTCTAGGGGTGGAAATGTGCCAAGCCGAGCCCGAGCCTGCCAGAGCTCGAGCTCGAGCTTGTTTCGAGCCTAATATTTGAGCTCGAGCTCGGCTCGTGAAAATTTTCACAAGCTCGAGCTCGAGCTCGGGCTCGACTAATTTGTATGATTTTTAAAGAAAAAAAAGTTAAAATGGAGCTCGGCTCGTTAATTACATAAGGCTCGAGCTCGTTTACTACTTTTAAGCTCGTTTATACGTATAGACAATATATATACGTATATATTTTTAGGGCTCGTTTAGGCTTGCGAGCCTATTCGAGCTTTTTTTATAGAGCTCGAGCTCGAGTTCGATTATTAAATGAGCCCAAACTTAGGCTCGAGCTCGGGCTCGAGCTCGTTTAGGCTCGGCTCGTTCGAGCTTTTTACTGATCCTGTAATACCCGAAATTTCAAAACATGCAAAATGACCAAAATACCCCTGTAATTTGAAAATTTAATTAATAAGTATTTAAAACGCCAAATAAATCCCAAACCTCTGGAAACGAGCTACATACGAAGTAAAATAATTGTGAGGCAATATTTCAACATTTTTACATGTCCAAAAATTATTGTTACACCTCATAATATAGTATACGAACCGAAAATAAATTGTGTTTAGTTAATTATGTTTAAAAATCGTTTTAAAGTTAAGATAAGCACAATACAAATAAGGAAATGATAAGGTAATTGAAAATTAAGATTTTTGTTATATTTTGACCGAACCTACAGCCCATCTCTTCCCCAATCTCGGCACAATCCCTTTAATTGTTCCATTCCTTAATTTTTCCAATTATTTCCTCCCAAAACCCTAAAGTCGACACACTAAAATTCACACACACTAAATCCAAATTTTCTGAGGCAAAGAAGTATTTTTATGGTGTTCTTCCAAGTGCTAAGAAGGTGGGAAAAATAGCTACAAATCTCTGGGATCGTTCGTTTGGGCGTGGCGAATTTTTGGGTCGAAAAACCTTGAACCGAGAAGCATAAAATCACAACGTGTGATTCTTTCGTTCTATAAATTTTTGGTATTTTTATAACACTTTACTTATCATATATAACGTGTGAAAAATGGTGGAATCGAATCATGCACACTATATAAATCGTATGAAAAATAACGAGCTATTAAACCCTAAAAACGTAATCGGGCTATATAAAAATACATGCGATTTTTTGAGCTTTGGATATAATTTTCATGAGTTCTATATACTTCATATAGTATAATAAAAATGGTCATTCGAATTGTTAGAGCCTAAATCGTGACTTATGAATTTATTTGTTTTATCAGATTTTTGAAAATACAAAGGGAAATCGTTAAAAATATTAAACCGATTGGTCTAGGGTTTTTGTGTGATGAAATCTGGAATATTAATGTTGTATAATTATGATATAATTATTGCCTAATGATTGGGATTATTAGGGTTTAGTTTTGTTGATGAAATATGGTTACCGATTGATAAATATATTGTTAAGGGGGTGTTTTGTAATTATTAAAATTGTGTGATATTTTTGTAATGTTATATAGATCTGGGAGAATATATAAAAATTATAACATGAGGGTCTTATATGTAAATTGGGCGAGATAAGGATTTATTTTGTAAATATGGTGGCGAATTGAAATTAAATCAAAAAGGAGGGACTAAAAGTGAAATTTCTGGAAAACTTTAAATGTTCTCGGTGTAAATAATGTTATAAAAGGTATAATGTGTAAATTTGAATATTTAAGGGCTTAATATGTAATTATGGATAAATTATAATTCGAATTGCACTTTTGAGAAATACAAGGACTAATTTTGTAATTACCGAAACTTAAGGGGTTGTCGAACACTACGTATATTTAATGGGTATTTTTTGTAAAATTGGTGTAATGAAGGGCTTGATGTGTAAATGTAACTATGATAAGAGTTAAATTGTGATTCATATAATTATAAGGTTTAAATGGTAAATTAATTAACTAAAGGGGTGTAATTTGTAAATTATGAAACCTGAAGGGTTAAAAGTGTAATTCTGGATAACTTGTGAAGTTAAATGGTAACTTGTAATATTTACACTTTAGACCTTGAACTCTGGCATATTGACATTTAAAACCCTAAGAGATGGAAACTTACTAATTCTGGAAAGTTACTAAAAATGGAAAACCGACTAAAATAGTAATCTGAATAAACAAGCTATTAATAAGACAATCATGAATTCATGTAGATCCGCTGAAGATGGAGTTTGCTTCCGACCCTTATTGTTCTGTTGTGTGTTTTCCCTTGCGGTATAAGGTACAGATATTCTGAACCTTCTCACAGGTTTCTCATGATCTCTTTCATTTTTCTGATCTGTCAGCTTCTGTATTGATGCCATTGCTATGATCCCCTTTACTTTGAACCTTTCATATGATTCCCCTTTGTTATAATTCCTGATATGAACTTTGTTATGAAACTTGATTCTGAGCCATCTGGTATAAACCCTTTGAAATATGAACTTGTTATAACACTCTGATTTTGACCTGATATCTGACTTTGAATTTTCCCTTGATACTTGACTCATTAGCTTGTGACTTGAATATGCAAACCTCTGAATACCCTGAAGATTCATTTTGACATTTTAACTGAAATTGGAAACTTTCCTTAATGATATGAAAATGTTTTTGAAAAGCTTTTGAGTACGATGTTATAAACAACACTAAAGGTTTTATGAAAATTTCTTTTAAAGACTATATGTATAAGAAGGTTTTACCAAACATCATTTTATGAAAGTCACTGGAAGATTATTTAAATACAAGTTAAATATGAAACCTTTGAATTAAAATCTTTTCTATGAACCTATAAAACCTTTTTGATTATGAACTTTTGATATGACCTATTGAACCTTGATTTAAACCTCATTCTAAACCTGGTTATAAACTCTTGTTTTGAAACTTAATTTGAACTTTGATATAAGCATTAATCTGGTATACTATTTCTGAACCTAGACTTGAACATTGTTATAACTCTGATATAAACCTATCTGATTTCTGAACCTCTGATATACACTTCTGTAACATTTGACATGGACCTTATAATCTGAACCTTTTGACATGACCCTCTGTTTATGACATGATACTTGACCTTTGACCCACGGTTTGATACCCGAGCCACCTCACTAGGCATGAGGGTTTCATGTCCATTCATTGATGCACCGATGGCATGACTCTAGGGCAGGAGAGTGATGACCTGTCCTGTCCCTGACTTTATTTTATCTGGCGTGTATTGGTAGACTCTGGCCACCTGGGGCGTATGGATGCATCCTAGATTTGTTCTGTTTCTGTTATCTGTTTATATTATCTGTTATATCTCTGGTGACTGATGGTGTGTGCGATACACGTCTTTCACAACCTCTGGGAGCTAGCTACTCCATATATATTTGATACATGAGGACACCCCTCATATTATCTGGTTACTGAGAGGACACCCCTCTGATTGATGATGATGGCATGGTTATATATTTTATATCTCTGTTTCTGGGCTTGGGGTGGATTACTGTTTTCCTTTACCATATACATTTACTTACCTTGACCTTATTAGACCTTGCACTGTTTTCCTTAACCTTTATCTATTTATTATTCCCTATCCCTTTATCCTTACTCCTTTATCTATCCTTTAACTCTGATTATATCCGCATGAACTATATTTCTGACACTCTGTACTATTCTTTTTTACTGCTTTGTTACCGTTATATCTGTTCACTGAGCTCTCGTAGCTCAGCCGCATTTCTTTTCCTGCGGCAGGTTTTAGTAGGAAGCTGGGTATCGGTGGAGAGTACCATTGGACTTAGAAGACTGCACTGTGATAGATATTTTGTTATAGATTGACTAGAAGAATTTTATTTTCAGACTTAGTATTTATTCCTCTGTAATTCTGTATTTCCTTGTAATTCTTGTAACCTTGTACTTCTTTGTATTATTGAAGATGTATGCTTATGTATGTTTCTGATATGTCACCATTGTTGTGACATCTCTACCCTTGTCGGGTCGGGGTGTTACAATTTATGGTATCAGAGAGACAGGCTGCGACTCGTAATACATTTACCCTTGACCTGTGAGTTCTGGACCATTAGGCTTCCACTGTAAGAACATAGGAGAACACCTTGAGAACTTGCTTTAGGATTTCTTGATATGAACTTAAGTTTTGACCAGTGAGGAATGGGTAGACTATAAGGCGTTTGTTTAAGTATTTTGCTTCCGCATCACTCTGATTCGTGCCCTGCTTTTGATTTAAGTCTGTTAAGATCACTTTTAGAAATTGAAAGATTATGCTTTGCACTACCCAAGATTTGAGAATTAAATAAATCTGGAAGGCATTGAGAACTGCATAATATGGCCTGACACTATTTGATCCTTGTCTGCAGAGTCTGACTCTGACCTCTGATCCTTCTGTTAATCATTTTGATGCCTCTTCGGGCATTCTGAAAATCTCCTTGGCGATGACGCACTTGACACCTTCTGTTATTTGTCTTTTGCTTTTGATAAGCATTTGATACCTTCTGTTAATTGTCTCTTGTTTCTTGATAAGCATCTATAAATTTTTTGACACCATTTGATTTCGTCTTAACCATCTCTGTCCCTATGAGAAGTCTTGTGGTGTTTAACCACGAGTATAAGAATGTTTCCCTCTCCTTTTGGACGATAAGATTTGCCTTGTTGATCTGTCTTTCTGTGGACTGTTAACTCTAATTTTATTCTGATAAAGGATCGGTTGATTGACAACTATCCTCCTATGTCTCACCTTTGACGTTTGAAGCAATTTTGAACTCCCTACCATGATTACCGATTGTTAAACTCTGGACTATCATTATTACTCTGAAGACTCGTATGTTATGTTCGCGATTATGAAGTTTTCCTTGAACCCATTTCGTACAACAATGAATGAACCTTATCTTGAAAATTTCTTGGCACCCTGAATTTTCTGAACACGATTTCTGATTGAACCACCAAATTTTCCACTGGAGTGAGAAGTAAGTTCGCTTAAGTGTATTTTCTTGGCGTATTTCAGTTTTGTTCACGATAAAGAAGAATGATGACAGGAGACATGTATTGATTCTGGAAGCTGAACCGTATTGCTATTTGGAACCCTTATTTCTCCACCCTGAAACGACTTTATATCTATTCAATTTCAGAACGCGAAGTTTCTTTCAGATGGAAATATAAATCGAGGTTATTCTTGAAATTGCTTTCCGTATTTGTAACGACTGCTCTGACGGTTAGTGACGCTAATTGTATTAGCTAAAGCTCTGACTGTTTTGTGAAATTGATAAATGATGTATGCTCGTGAGTACTTGGACAAATGGTCATTGTATGACTTAATAGTACTTCGGAGACGAAGAAGAACATGAGAATCATTTTTGCACCTTGTGAGAAATTTGACGATCACTTGTACATTCTGAGAGATTGATATCTGTTGAGACAACGGTTTTTCTTGATTGAGAATATCTCTTTAAATCCCGCAAATTTTAAAACTATCACCGAATGGTCAAGACCGATAACAAAATGGTAAACTGAAATCTTTTGAACCTTGCATCAGAATTTTGAAGACATTTACAACTTGCGTTACCCTTGATAAATTTCGTGACCAGAGAGAAACAACTTAGTCTGATTGAGAACGGAGTTTTGGAAAGCTGAAATAGAAATTTGTTTCCATACCTTCAGACGGAACAAATTTTGAGACATTTCAGAAAGAGACTCAGAAGGTTTTGCGTATGCATCAAGACAACTAGAAACGCATCAGAAGAATTACTTCACTACCTGACCTAGAGTTGACAACAGCGGTGACTACCCTGAAGAGTGAAGACATTCCTTACAAGACAGAAGTGTTGGCGATGCAGAAGAAAGACGGCGAACCTGGAGCTGATGAAGACGTACAGTCTCACTTCCCTATTCATCTTGGATGTATTAAGATGAATTGAGAGCGGAAGCAGACTGGACGATGAAGAAACTTAAAGATCGTGCCAGAAATTCACACTACTCCATCACTTTCCAAGAAGAACTGCAGGAGGCTTGATGAACCAGACACAAGTTCACGATTTTGTTTCACTTCCAGATTGATGGACAAACGAAGACATATTAGCCGGACTTGAAGAGAGTAGATGTTTTGAATGAACGGATTTCTGAATCAGACCTTTTACGTTTGGAAGAATTGATTCTGTGAAGACCGAAGTTATTGACGATTAGTTTTCATTTCCGTTGACTCCCTTAAGCTTCGTTATATCATGATAAGATCCGCTAATGATTTAAGTTCCTAGAAGCATTTCAGCCCCGTGCTTATTTTCGTATGTTCGATGATGGTTTTGTTCTGAGGAATTTTGGCGAACTGTGGAAAATCTGATGCTTGTGACGGCGTGCCTTACTCTGCTAGGCAATCTGGAAATTCTGATACTCTTGCGAATAGTCTTATTTCTCTCTTGACTATGACTTTGATCTGGTTGACTCTGAGACTGTAGAAGTACTAGGTGGATTAAGATAGGTTGTTATACTCACGACTCGAGATAAAGTATGATCATCATGAAGGCATATTTATGTGGTGCTAGTATTATGACGCCTGATCAACGTGATAATACTTACACCATATAACGTGCACTCATTGTGGCCATAGGATATCTTGGGGGAGTACCTAAGAAGTTTAGAATCTGATCTCCGTTGGATTACCGTGATTAGTGAGACATTAGGTTCATTCTACCTATGCGTATACTCTGTTTCCATTCACTAGATATCTGGGTGAGTTTGAACTCTCGCTTTGCATTCTGTTATAAATCTTAAACTCCTTGTAGAGCTCTCTGCTGGTGATACGGTTAATCTGATTTGAAATTCTGTTCATAGTTCATATAAGCTTTTCAGAAGATTCTCCTATCATCCATTTTATATTGTATGTTCTTTCTGATGTGAAATCAACCTAATTTGTCTCTGTCTGAGGAAATCTGAACCCATTTGGTGTTGATCGAGTCATGAGAAACCAATTGTCTGAAGATCCTTCTGGAAGAACCTCCACGGACGTGAGTATGTTTGTGACGACTTTTTACGATTTGCTACGACGTTGTCTAACTTTGCGACTTCAAATTTCGAGGACGAAATTTTTTTTTTAGAGGGGAAGAAGTTGTAATACCCGAAATTTCAAAACATGTAAAATGACCAAAATACCCCTGTAATTTGAAAATTTAATTAATAAGTGTTTAAAACGCCAAATAAATCCCAAACCTCTGGAAACGAGCTACATACGAAGTAAAATAATTGTGAGGCAATATTTCAACATTTTTACATGTCCAAAAATTATTGTTACACCTCATAATATAGTACACGAACCGAAAATAAATTGTGTTTAGTTAATTATGTTTAAAAATCGTTTTAAAGTTAAGATAAGCACAATACAAATAAGGAAATGATAAGGTAATTGAAAATTCTGATTTTTGTTATATTTTGACTGAACCTACAGTCCATCTCTTCCCCAATCTCGGCACAATCCCTTTAATTGTTCCATTCCTTAATTTTTTCCAATTATTTCCTCCCAAAACCCTAAAGTCGACACACTAAAATTCACACACACTAAATCCGAATTTTCTGAGGCAAAGAAGTATTTTTCTGGTGTTCTTCCAAGTGCTAAGAAGGTGGGAAAAATAGCTACAAATCTCTGGGATCGTTCGTTTGGGCGTGGCGAATTTTTGGGTCGAAAAACCTTGAACCGAGAAGCATAAAATCACAACGTGTGATTCCTTTGTTCTATAAATTTTCTGGTATTTTTCTAACACTTTACTTATCATATATAACGTGTGAAAAATGGTGGAATCGAATCATCCACACTATATAAATCGTATGAAAAATAACGAGCTATTAAACCCTAAAAACGTAATCGGGCTATATAAAAATACATGCGATTTTCTGAGCTTTGGATATAATTTTCATGAGTTCTATATACTTCATATAGCATAATAAAAATGGTCATTCGAATTGTTAGAGCCTAAATCGTGACTTATGAATTTATTTGTTTTATCGGATTTTTGAAAATACAAAGGGAAATCGTTAAAAATATTAAACCGATTGGTCTAGGGTTTTTGTGTGATGAAATCTGGAATATTAATGTTGTATAATGATGATATAATTATTGCCTAATGATTGGGATTATTAGGGTTTAGTTTTGTTGATGAAATATGGTTACCGATTGATAAATATATAGTTAAGGGGGTGTTTTGTAATTATTAAAACTTGTGTGATATTTTTGTAATGTTATATAGATCTGGGAGAATATATAAAAATTATAACATGAGGGTCTTATATGTAAATTGGGCGAGATAAGGATTTATTTTGTAAATATGGTGGCGAATTGAAATTAAATCAAAAAGGAGGGACTAAAAGTGAAATTTCTGGAAAAATTTAAAGGTTCTCGGTGTAAATAATGTTATAAAAGGTGTAATGTGTAACTTTGAATATTTAAGGGCTTAATATGTAATTATGGATAAATTATAATTCGAATTGCACTTTTGAGAAATACAAGGACTAATTTTGTAATTACCGAAACTTAAGGGGTTGTCGAACACTACATATATTTAATGGGTATTTTCTGTAAAATTGGTGTAATGAAGGGCTTGATGTGTAAATGTAACTATGATAAGAGTTAAATTGTGATTCATATAATTATAAGGTTTAAATGGTAAATTAATTAACTAAATGGGTGTAATTTGTAAATTATGAAACCTGAAGGGTTAAAAGTGTAATTCTGGATAACTTGTGAAGTTAAATGGTAACTTGTAATATTTACACTTTAGACCTTGAACTATGGCATATTGACATTTAAAACCCTAAGAGATGGAAACTTACTAATTCTGGAAAGTTACTAAAAATGGAAAGCCGACTAAAATAGTAATCTGAATAAACAAGCTATTAATAAGACAATCATGAATTCGTGTAGATCCGCTGAAGATGGAGTTTGCTTCCGACCCTTATTGTTCTGTTGTGTGTTTTCCCTTGCGGTATAAGGTACAGATATTCTGAACATTCTCGCAGGTTTGTCATGATCTCTTTCATTTTTCTGATCTGTCAGCTTTTGTATTGATGCCATTGCTATGATCCCCTTTACTTTGAACCTTTCATATGATTCCCCTTTGTTATAATTCCTGATATGAACTTTGTTATGAAACTTGATTCTGAGCCATCTGGTATAAACCCTTTGAAATATGAACTTGTTATAACACTCTGATTTCGACCTGATATCTGACTCTGAATTTTCCCTTGATACTTGACTCATTACCTTGTGACCTGAATATGCAAACCTCTGAATACCCTGAAGATTCATTTTGACATTTTAACTGAAATTGGAAACTTTCCTTAATGATATGAAAATGTTTTTGAATAGCTTTTGAGTACGATGTTATAAACAACACTAAAGGTTTTATGAAAATTTCTTTTAAAGACTATATGTATAAGAAGGTTTTACCAAACATCATTTTATGAAAGTCACTGGAAGATTATTTAAATACAAGTTAAATATGAAACCTTTGAATTAAAATCTTTTCTATGAACCTATAAAACCTTTTTGATTATGAACTTTTGATATGACCTATTGAACCTTGATTTAAACCTTATTCTAAACCTGGTTATAAACTCTTGTTTTGAAACTTAATTTGAACTTTGATATAAGCATTAATCTGGTATACTATTTCTGAACCTAGACTTGAACATTGTTATAACTCTGATAAAAACCTATCTGATTTCTGAACCTCTGATATACACTTCTGTAACATTTGACATGGACCTTATAATCTGAACCTTTTGACATGACCCTCTGTTTATGACATGATACTTGACCTTTGACCCACGGTTTGATACCCGAGCCACCTCACTAGGCATAAGGGTTTCATGTCCATGTCATTGATGCACCGATGGCATGACTCTAGGGCAGGAGAGTGATGACCTGTCCCGTCCCTGACTTTATTTTATCTGGCGTGTATTGGTAGACTCTGGCCACCTGGGGCGTATGGATGCATCCTAGATTTGTTCTGTTTCTATTATCTGTTTATATTATCTGTTATATCTCTGGTGACTGATGGTGTGTGCGATACACGTCTTTCACAACCTCTAGGAGCTAGCTACTCCATATATATTTGATACATGAGGACATCCCTCATATTATCTGGTTACTGAGAGGACACCCCTCTGATTGATGATGATGGCATGGTTATATATATTATATCTCTGTTTCTGGGCTCGTGGTGGATTACTGTTTTCCTTTACCATATACATTTACTTACCTTGACCTTATTAGACCTTGCACTGTTTTCCTTAACCTTTATCTATTTATTATTCCCTATCCTTTTATCCTTACTCCTTTATCTATCCTTTAACTCTGATTATATCCGCATGAACTATATTTCTGACACTCTGTACTATTCTTTCTTACTGCTTTGTTACCGTTATATCTGTTCACTGAGCTCTCGTAGCTCAGCCGCATTTCTTTTCCTGCGGCAGGTTTTAGTAGGAAGCTGGGTATCGGTGGAGAGTACCATTGGACTTAGAAGACTGCACTGTGATAGATATTCTGTTATAGATTGACTAGAAGAATTTTATTTTCAGACTTAGTATTTATTCCTCTGTAATTCTGTATTTCCTTGTAATTCTTGTAACCTTGTACTTCTTTGTATTATTGAAGATGTATGCTTATGTATGTTTCTGATATGTCACCATTGTTGTGACATCTCTACCCTTGTTGGGTCGGGGTGTTGCAGATCCGATCCCGAGCTTTTCACAAGCGGCTCGGCTCGTTTCCACCCCTAGTTGCTTCTATGATGGCTAATGATGTAACTGGTCCTTGCGGATTAGAATATGCGGCGAGACTAGACTGATTTCATGTGATAAGATAGTGTCGAAGTCTATTTGGTTATTATGCTTCTTGTTAGGAATATGAATATTCAGCTGAAGACTCGGTCACCCGGAGTAATTATTAGTACATCATAGCTCGTAGGATTATTAGTAATATTATTAGTAGCTTAGTTATTATTATTAGTATTGTGGAGTGGGTCGGGTCTTTACCCTCTGTCAGCTCACTCTACAGCCCGCTAGGGGCATAATATCTTGTAAGTATAAATACCCCTTCCCACACATGGGAAGGGTTGGAACTCTCATTACTTTGAAGCTAATACACATATATTTCTCTCACTAGAAGTTCCCATCACTCTCTCTCTAACTTCTTGGTCATTCGATCTAATCTAAGGCCTCAAACTAGTGTTTCTTGTATTGTGAATACCCTACAATTGGTATCAAGAGCCATGGTTAGGTCCATGAGAGTTGGTATTCACGGATTTGTGTAGTTTTTGAGGTTTCTTGGTTCGATTTGAAAAGTTACTAATATTTCATTTTGTGCTTTGTTTAGTGATTAGAAGTTGTTATACCTTGTACTTTCTAGCTTAAGAATAGTATTAGAGTGGTATTTGGTGTTTGGATTCACAGATCTAAGAACGGTGTGGTGATTTTGAGGCAATTCGTGGGTGTTTAGTGTTGTGTTCTTCGCAGCGGTTTGTGTCCTTGGGACATGTTCTTGGACTCGGTTTGTGTCAATTCGCAGATACGGTTTGTCTTATTACTTGTTTAGGCAAAAAGACAAAAGGCAGTGAAAGCGACGTGCTTGGGAGTTTGTGTCTACTCGGTTTGTCCCTGCTGCGCGTACTCGGTTTGTGCCTACTCGGTTTGTCCCTCCAGCGTGTACTCGGTTTGTGTAGACTCGGTTTGTCTCTGAGGAATTTACTCGGTTTGTGTCTACTCGATTTGTCCCTCCAGCGTGTACTCGGTTTGTGTAGACTCGGTTTGTCTCTAAGGAATTTACTCGGTTTGTGCCTACTCGTTTTGTCCCTCCAGCGTGTAGTCGGTTTGTGTAGACGCGGCTTGTCTCTGAGGAGTATACTCGGTTTGTGTCTACTCGATTTGTCTCTACAGGGTGCACTCGGTTTGTATCTACTCGGTTTGTTCCAGCAGCGTGTATGCGGTTTGTGTCTTGGTGATTTTAGTAATTCCCGCGAAAGATTCAATTTCTCGGTTAAATCACAAGATCTGTAAAATCCCGTAGTTACTATGGCTACCACATCAAGCACATCATCAGAAGATATTCAAGCAGCAGGATCTGACACTCGTCCACCTATGCTAGATAGGACAGATTATGAGTCTTGGGCACAACGAATAAGACTTTACTGCTTGGGAAAAGATAATGGTGTTAACATTCTTAAGTCAATTGACGAAGGACCTTATCAGATGGGTACCACCAGAGACGTTGTTACAACTGGTGAAGATGGGACTGTAACTTGGGGCATCGACAGACCTAGAAACTACAATGATCTTAATGAAGAAGAAAAGAAGAGGTATGATGCTGATATTAGAGCCTCAAACATAGTCATTCAAGGTCTTCCAAAGGATGTATACAAGCTCATCAATTTCAACACTGAAGCCAAGGCTGTGTGGGACAACGTTAAAATGTTGTTGGCAGGGTCAGAACTCACAAAGGAAGATCGTGAGTCACAGCTGTATGATGAGTTCGAGCATTTCAAAATGAACCCAGGAGAGAATATCACAGACTACTATGTGAGATTTCATAAGTTGGTGAATGATATGAGGATGATCAGAATGACTATGCCCAATATCCAACTTAACTCAAAGTTTGTGAACAACATGACTCCTGAATGGGACAGATTTGTTACTGCTGTCAAACTCAACAAAGGTTTAAGGGATACCAACTATGAACAGCTGTATGCTTACCTGCAACAACATGAGAAGCATGCGGTCTATGATCGGGTGCTGAGAGAAAAGTTTAATCCTTCAACTACTAATGATCCACTGGCGTTCATGACAAATGTAAAACCAACAATCTAATCATCATCCAATCCAAGCTATCACCAACTTCACTCACAAGTACCTGCTATGAGTTCTCAACTTGACTCAGGCTACTCTCAGACCGACAAAATGATTGACAACCTCACCAATCAAGTATCTCTACTGGTTCAACAGTTTCAAGCATCACTCCCTCAGACCAACAATCAGTTAAGGAATTCTTCCAACCCACGCAATCTGGCAATGGTGGAGGATGGGAAAATTGTGGTTCAGAATGTGCAAGGGAGAGCTGGTAGAAACATGGGTCGAGGTTATGTGCAGAATAGAGCAGGGAATGCCAATCAGGGGCAAGGGAAACAAATCAAGTGTTATAATTGTGGGGGGCTTGGACACATTGCTAGAAACTGCAATCAACCTAAACGTCCTCAGAACTCAGACTACTTCAAAGACAAGATGTTGTTAATGCAAGCTCAAGAGAATGGAGCTGTATTGGATGAGGAAGAGTTATTGTTCTTGGCAGGAGATGGAGGAAATACTTTTGATGAAGATGTGGATGAGAAACCAGTTCAGGATCTAGCACTTAATGATCCTAACATCTTCAAGGCAGATGACTGTGATGCATTTGACTCTGATGTGGATGATGAACCTACGGCTCAAACAATCTTCATGGCTAACCTGTCTTCCCTGGTCTCATCTCCCCGTCAAGCTGGTCCTTCTAATGCATCTGTGATATCTGAGGTACTAAAAATTTATGACACATATAATATAGTCGAGGGACAAAAGAATCCCAAAGAAGTACAACAGGCAGATGTTTCTGACACAACTACTGTGGACATGGAAAATAGCAATATTATTTCATATGAACAGTACTTGAATCACAACAACTTGCCTGATGTATCAAATGGTGATTCTTTTGTAAATAAAGATGTTTGTGTTGTAAGTAATATAGGTGCCTTAGATAATGTGTGTAATCTAGATAATGCATATGAGTGCCATGGGAACAAATTGCCTGTCCCTGATGATGACTTGATCACTAGACTTAACATCTATAAAGAACAAGTGGCTATGTATGAACAGCGTGCTAAGTTTGAGCTTAATGAACGAGAGCAGAAATTAGAAGGTCAAATGAGTACACTTATTAAAGAGTCTAGAGTAAGAGAAGAAACATTAAAATTAGAGTTGAGTTCTTTGAAAAGTCAGCTAGAACAGTCTGTCAAACAGAAACAGGAAGCACAAAAGTGTGTTGATACACTTAAGCTAGAATTCAAACAAAAAGAATCAACACTTTTAAATGATTTCTCTAGACTCAAGACGTTAAAAAATAAGCTTGAAGATAAGTTGTACACACAAGACCAAACCAGACAGACTGCTCAAATGATGTATAAGCACAGAAAGTTAAGTGACAAGCATAGTGAAAACAATGTAGGTAGATCTAAATTAGCTATTCATGAGATTGCTAAGATAGCCCAACCTGCGTTAAATGATTCCAATGTGATGTTTATGCCTAATCATGATCCGCCTGAGCTTCTCTACACTAAAGAGGAGGAGGAGATGAGTGAGAGAACAAAGGAAAGAATGAATGAGAAAATGAGGGATCCCGAGTGCATAGCCAGACGAATAATAATCAAACCCCATGATTATTATGAGGAGAATCGTTTGAATGTGTTTGCTCCTCAAAAGAAGTTAACACCTGAACAGATATTTTGGAAACAAGATAATGAAAAACTTAAGGTAGAAAAACTTAAGTCCAACACCCCCCTCATTAGAAAAGTTGCGTCCATAACGGTGTATCCTCCCAATACACCTAGGAATTTGGTGCCTTTGTCTCTTCCCACTGAATGCAAAACCTTTATTAGCTTATATGTGCTTTGGCAACTGTTTGCTGATTTCGATAAAACATGTAAGAAGAGAATCACACCCACTGGCATTACTGAGGGGGAAAGGTGTTTTGAACATGCAAAAAGGTGTTACTTAACTGAGGTCATGCCATTCTTTAAACTACTTAAAGAACACTTTGAAGGGTTGCAAACTGCCCTTAAAGCCGAAATAAAAGAAATGGAAGTAGTGTTTAAAGATATGGAAAGTGAGGTGAATGAATATGCAATAGAACTTAAGAGTCGAGAGATTGAAAGAAAAAACATACTCATTACTAACGACAACTTGATTGCTAAATGTATTGCACAAGATGTATTTTACACTGTCACTGATTCTGCACTGTCTGCTTGTCAATTTAATGAGTATGCTATTGCGTTAAATGTCACCCAGAATCGTGTTGTTGAGCTTGAGGGGGAGAATTTAAAATTGCTTGAAAAAATTCAAAATGATGACCATGAGAATATGGTTAAACGTTTTTCTAAATTAGAAGTTGAATATCTTAATTTGCAATTGAAACATCAACATTTAAATGAAAAACAAAAAATATCAAAGGGCAAGGTATCCTTGGATGCTCCTGAATTTGATACTTATTTTGAATTAAGCAAACGAGATGAGACAATTCAAGCTCACACGAACACGATTCGACTGCTGAGGGCCCAAATTGCCCAATTGAAATCCAACAAGTGTGAAGTATATGGCACCAATAAACCTTCATCTTCAGATTCTCAGAATTTTCAATATCAAAACACCATAAATAAGTTACATTATGAAAATGAGTTTTATCGAGAAGAAAATTCAAAGGTTAAACAACATTTCAAAGAGTTATATGATTCCATTAAAGTTACAAGAAGCAATCACAATGATCAAATAACCTCTTTGACAAATGAAATTGAGAATCTGAAGGTTCGGGTGAAAGGTAAAATGCCATGCACCACTTGTAATTGTGATGCACCAAAGGCTACTGAAAGTAAAAAGTATGATGTTGATGTTGGGCGTATTCCGTTTAAGCTTAGAAATAACAGCTTTGCCCATCAAACATATCTCGATCATCTTAGAGAGGGCCTTGACATACTTCGTGAGGTAGTTGAAGAGGATAGGGCTGATAAGCCACTTGATAGGGCAGTTGTCTATGCTTGCAAACTCACGAAAAGGATTCAGGAAAACTTAGAATATGCCATAGGCTCAATTCCTAAGTTTAGCTGCCATAGAGATAGATTTGTTGCATCATCATCCAATGTTGAGAACAAGCATGTAGCCTTTGATCTACCACCTAAAACATCAGAACCCAACACATCACTATCAGGAAGGCATGTGACAGAAAAACTAACTAATGTTACCTTCGACGCTTCTACAGGAGTAAAAAGTGACACCCAAGCTAGCGAGTCAAGGTCTAGAGGAAATGCAAGAAAGGATAGGACTGCGCCAGCTAAGAATGATCACTTGAAGAATGTAGAAGCCCAATCTAGGAACAATAAGTTTGCAATGAGTAGGATGAATCATGTTGATTCTAGTATCAAAAGTACTGTAATTAATTCGAATTCTAATGCTATCTGTAAAACATGCGACAATTGTTTAATTTCTGCTAATCATGATGAATGTGTTGTGTCTTTCTTGATGTCTTCTGCATCATCCCATGTTGAGAATGGTAGGATAACTGAAGCATGCAAAAAGGTTTGGAAAGCAACAGGAAAAACATTTGCTAGCATAGGCTATCAATGGAGACCCACTGGAAGGAAATTCAATTTAGGAAAACAGTGCACGTTACCTAAAATGAATAAGCATAAAATTGTGAATGTTAAGGAATGGAGACCCACTGGAAGGAAATTCAATTTAGGAAAACAGAGATCATTACCTAAAATGAATATGCATAAAATTGTGATGAATAAGGAATGGAGACCAACTGGTAGAATCCTGTCTTTAGAGTCACAATGCCTTCCATCTAGGTCTTGTCCTGCCTCTAGTTCTGTCTCCTCAGTAAAGATAGTAGCATCTGTGGAATCTGTGGTTCCGGAATTTGTGTGTGCTGACCAAACGGACCCCAATTGCACTTGGGGATCCACATTTTTCAGTTATCCATTGTTGTCTGGTTTCAAATGCAGGTCGTACAAATCGTCCTGTGGTATTTGGACTCAGGCTGCTCAAAACATATGACTGGGGATCGCTCGCGGCTCAAGAACTTCGTGAAAAAGTTTATCGGGACAGTTAGATTTGGGAACGACCACTTTGGGGCTATTATGGGTTATGGAGATTATGTGTTTGGTGACAGTGTAATCTCAAGGGTATATTATGTGGAAGGACTAGGGCACAATCTGTTTTCTGTGGGTCAATTTTGTGATTCAGATCTGGAAGTGGCTTTCAGAAAGCATACATGTTTCGTCAGAGAATTGGATGGTATAGATCTCCTTAAGGGCAGTCGGGGCACCAATCTATACACCATATCGATTGAAGAAATGTTGAAGTCCTCTCCCATATGCTTGCTTTCTAAAGCCTCTAAAACAAAATCATGGCTGTGGCATCGTCGTTTGAACCACTTGAACTTCGGTACCATAAATAATCTTTCCCGTAAAGATCTTGTTAGAGGGATGCCTAGATTGAAATATGAGAAAGATCACCTCTGCTCTGCATGTCAACTGGGTAAAAGCAAGAAACAAACCCACAAGCCTAAAACCATCAACTCCAACTTGGAAGTTCTTCATACCCTCCACATGGACTTGTGCGGTCCAATGAGAATACAAACCATAAATGGAAAGAAGTACGTTCTGGTGATTGTAGATGATTATTCTCGGTTCACATGGGTAAAGTTTTTGAGAATCAAGGACGAAACTCCAGAGGTTATCATTAAACTGATAAAACAGCTGCAAGTAAGGCTCGATAAAACTGTCAGAATCATCCGCACTGATAATGGTACTGAGTTTGTTAACCAACAACTCCGTAATTTCTATGAAAATATTGGCATCACGCATCAGAAAAGTATCCCTCGCACTCCTCAACAGAACGGAGTGGTTGAACGAAGGAACCGTACTCTGGTAGAGGCTGCAAGAACTATGCTTATACTTTCAAAGACACCGATGTTTCTCTGGGCAGAGGCTATTGCTACAGCATGTTACACTCAAAACTGATCCCTAATTCATCCTGTTCATGAGAAGACTCCATTCGAGTTAATTCATAACAAGAAACCAGATCTCTCTTTTCTCCGTGTGTTTGGTGCACTTTGTTATCCAACTAACGATAGTCAAGACTTGGGAAAGTTAAGAGCTAAAGCAGATGTAGGTATTTTTGTTGGATATGCACCAGACAGTAAAGGGTATCGAATCTACAATAAGAGAACCCGTAAAATCATGGAAACCATTCATGTTACGTTCGATGAGCTGAGTGAGCAACCTGCTTCAGGACAAATTAGTTCTGGACCCGATCTTAACCTTTTGTCACCTGGACCCATTAGTTCAGGACTTGTACAGTATTCCACGCCTGCAGATTCTTATGTGCCACCTACATGCGAGGAGTTAAAGAAGTTATTTGATCCTATGTTTGATGAATACTTTGAGCCAACGAATGGAACCATCCCAAGTGAACCTGCTGTACTTCCTATGGCTGAGGTTCAAGCCCCACAAGGTTCAGAAGGTCTTACAGCTTCAGTATCAGTCAGTCACAATGCTCCAGCTGCCAGTCAGTCGCCTTCGTCATCAAACGCTCAAACTTCTCCAGTAACACAAGAATCTTCAGATAATAACTCATTGGAAGTTAATCCTTTTGCTCCTATTGATGAGGTTCCTTTTGAAAACATATTTGCTCCTGAACATTCATCAGACACATCCTCACTTGAAGGACACAGCACTGCTACGTCTGTTCATAACCCTCAACCTCACGACCATTTCAGGAAATGGACCAGTGATCATCCAATCGACAACATCATAGGCAATCCCTCACGTCCAGTATCCACACGTAATCAACTAGCCACTGATGCACTATGGTGCTTCTTCAATTCCGTACTGTCCAAAGTCGAACCTAAAGATGCCAAAGAAGCAATGACTAAAGATTGCTGGTTCCAGGCTATGCAGGATGAAATCCATGAATTTGATCGACTTGAAGTATGGGAACTAGTGCCTCCTCCAGAACGTGCAATGATCATTGCTTTAAAGTTGATCTTCAAAGTGAAGCTTGATGAGTATGGTGATGTGTTAAAGAACAAGGCACGGCTAGTTGCTAAAGGGTTCAGACAAGAAGAGGGCATTGATTTTGAAGAATCGTTTGCTCCGGTTGCTAGAATTGAAGCTATAAGAATCTTCCTGGCAAATGCTGCTAGTCGAAATATGATAGTCTACCAAATGGATGTCAAAACGGCATTCTTGAATGGCGACTTGAAGGAAGAAGTTTATGTGAGTCAACCAGAAGGATTCGTGGATACTGAACATCCTACTCATGTTTACCGCTTGAAGAAAGCTCTTTATGGGTTAAAACAGGCGCCAAGGGCATGGTACGATACATTGTCCAAGTTCCTCCTAGTGAACGGATTCTCCAAGGGTGTTGTTGATCCCACACTATTCACCAGGAAGTCAAGAAATCATCTACTACTAGTTCAGATATATGTAGATGATATCATCTTTGCTTCAACAAATCCTAGTGAATGTGATAGTTTTTCAAAGGAGATGAATTCCAAGTTCCAAATGTCCATGATGGGACAAATGTCATTCTTCTTAGGATTACAAGTTTCTCAAAGTCCCGGAGGCATATTCATTAATCAATCCAAATACGCCAACAAGATCTTGATAAAGTTTGGATTCAATTCAAGTGAACCTGTTGACACTCCCATGGTTGATAGAACGAAGCTGGATGAAGATCCTTCAGGGATTCCAGTAGATATAACAAAGTATCGAAGCATGATTGGATCTTTAATGTACATCACGGCTAGCAGACCAGATCTACTGTTTGCTGTGTGTATGTGTGCTCGGTATCAATCCAGACCAACCAAGAAGCATGTTGAAGCAGTGAAAAGGATCTTCCGATATCTTCAAGGCACGGTTCATATGGGTCTCTGGTATCCTAAGGACACTGCAATGGAGTTAACGGCTTACGCGGATGCTGATCATGCAGGATGTCAAGACACTCGTCGAAGTACTTCAGGAGGAGCTCAGTTTTTAGGGGAAAAGTTGGTTAGTTGGTCTTCTAAGAAGCAGATGAGTACTTCCATATCATCTACTGAAGCTGAATACATTGCCATGTCTGCTTGCTGTGCACAAATCCTTTGGATGCGATCACAACTTTCGGACTATGGATTCTCATACAACAAAATTCCCCTATATTGCGACAACAAAAGCGCCATTTCTCTTTGTTGTAACAATGTTCAGCACTCCAGGTCAAAACACATCGACATCAGGCATCACTTCATCAGGGAACAAGTGGAAAAAGGAATTGTGGAACTATACTTCGTGAGGACAGAGTATCAGTTAGCTGACATCTTCACCAAGGCCCTCCCAAGAGAAAGGTTTCAGTTTATTCTCCCACGCCTTGGCATGAAAAGCATGACTCCTGAAACCCTCAAGTGTCTTCAGGAAGAAAAGGAGGAGTAAAGGATTGTCTTCTTATATCCTTGTACATAGTTGTATATACCTTAAATCAAAAAGAAAAATACAAAAATATAAAACCTATAAAATCCATAAAAATCGAAAAATCAAAAAATACCAAAAATAGTCCTACATAGGCATGTCTTCTGTTTATCGATAACATTTACGGATCTAGAAATGTCATTCAACAATGGCACGGATTCTTAAATGAAGCTCAAGCAGAAGTTATACTAATCAGTTAAAACATGTCTTAATGGCTTGCAGTTACTTCATACTGCAACCCGCTCTGTACAATGGGGAAAGCATGTCGCCAAAAAGACAGCTGTTCCTCCAACCGGGTGATGTTCACCTGGGCATGGATTACTTTATATCCATGTTCTCCCGACTTGATGTACGTTTCAGTGCGTCATTTCGTGTATTAGAAGAGAAGTCTTCTTTACATCAGACTCTTTATCTTGTTTGATTCTTCAAGAGAGTCTTGATGTGACACAAGGTGGTAAATTGTTTTAAATTTTCACAAATACCCGTCGCTCAATTGAATGACTACAGCTCCTTTAGTGGAAAACGGGTCATTAATTGAAGGGGGGGGGCATATTTGTTCAAATTTCCGACACCTTGCCAAATTTGTGCAACATCAGCAGTGACACTCTCTCGGTGTTTCAAGGGAAGCATAGTATACTTCAAAATCAGAATACATTTAAACCTGACCACATTTTCTCCCAAATTTTCTAAACTTATTTAAATCACTTGGGATCACAAATCTCAAATGGTTTGAAATTTTTGATCGGGGGAGAGAATGTGATTTAAATAGGAAATTCTGATAAAATGTGATGATTTGGATGTTAATGTAAGCCCTCCCGTATGTGCTAAACCATTTTGCATATCAAGGCACATATTGAGGGGGAGCAAAATGTTTTGGTCATAAATGCAAGCTCTTCCATATGTGCGAAAATCTTTCTTAATATCGATGCACATATTGAGGGGAGCAAATGTTTTTAACAAAACTAAGGATTTGGCATCTCACGTGAGCAAGGCTCAGATTTCACCAATGAGTTGACGAAACTTGAATTGCCATCAATCGAAAGGATACGTCTTGGCCGGGTAATAATTTCAAGCTGGTCTAACCAGTGATGTAAGCGTGTCTCGAAAAAGATGTATCTGAGTAGAGTGTACCATTTCGAGAAACTTTCTGTGAACTTGACCAGGCCGGGTAATAATTTCAAGCTAGTCTAACTAGTGATGTAAGCGTGTCTCGAATAGGTCATGTTCACTGAAAGTGGATCAATTCAAAAAGTGCAAGCTCTACCTAACATGTGCAAATTTATAAAACAATCAAACGAGCACATGTTGAGGGGGAGTATTTGAAAAATATAAAACTCTCAAGTGTTTGCAAAAATGTGTTTCAAAATCATGAACACTATGAGAGATTTTTCAAGGATTTGGTTTGGCAATCATGGATGAATATCAAAGACCGACCATTTTAATTAACGCATGGAGTTATAAGGATGGTTAGGATAGGTTCAAGTTCCCATGATCCCGCCAGAGCCGGAGGGATCTACCAAGGGATAATCCACTAGTTAGTGTAGAAGTCCTTAGGTGTGATTTAAAAAGGAGAAAAGTGAATGAGGGAAGAGTGCCGACTGAGATGGAGCTGACACTGGAACAAACCCAACAAGGTGTTAGTTATGAAGTCTCGGTAAGCACTAAAGGGGTTGAAGAATGAAAAAGAATTGTAAAGAGAAAGGGTGAAAAGAAATAGCCCTCCTTACAACTTAGGCAGAAACCGGGTCAATATATATGCTGTCAGAATCACTTAGTTGATTACTGGCATTGAAGACAAAGTATCATGGACCCAGTGATACGCTGCACAACCCTCCCTAGCCACTCAAGGTCCCTCAAAGGACTCTTGTTTCAATTGTCACGGAGTTCAATACATTTCTATCGTCTCTCTCACTCTGAGTTAGATGATATTGAAAAGGTGGCAGTCCTCTCCAGCCTCCGCTCACTAAATCAAAACGCACTATCGAGTATAGAGCCACGAGATGCATAATAAGATCTCATAGGGACACGAATTATTTCTACACTGGGTGTTCAACATTAAGGACACCAGTTGTAAACTCATGAGTCCTACGCAGATCTTAGCAATCTGCCAGAACATTTATGAGAGAATTTACTAATGTAATTCTCAATGATTGAATGGAAATTCCTGCCAGGGTCAACATCAAGCAGCCCTGAAAGCAGGTCACTTCGGTAATTCCTCGTGGATTACGCTTAGTGGTCGCGGCGGTTTCAACCGGTCTACAGTCGTGGAGTGATCTCCAGCGACTCACCTAATCGTTGATTTACTACGGTAAAATCTTAAAAAGCCCTCTGTGGGTTTTCGATTAGGAACGGTCTTGGTAAGGATTAGAGAGAGTTTTCACAATATGCTGTTGACTATCTCGAAGTCCAAACTTGTAAGTACCGGTCGAATTATTGCTAACTGTCGTATGCAGGAACTTCTGGCGATTGTAGCTGTGGAATGCTGTAGCTGGTTGCTGTTGTAGCTGGTTGCAGAAAAGATGCCAATCCATCACCACATGTTCACACCACATCATCATCAAAGAAGTCATGATCACCCTAAAAGACCTTCAACACAGCTTCTGCTAACTCTGATGCTGAAGATCATGACACCATATCGTGTGAGCATGTCGGCTCTAAGTATATTTCATCACATGGAGACCTACTACTGAAAGATGACTTGGAGACTCAAGTGGGATGATACTTTCAAAGATTACTCAAAGTTCATCCAAGACAAAAGAGAAGTCATCTTCAGATCACTGATGTTTGCACAACAATCTATGACATTGAAGATTCAATGATTACGAGCTATGATGTCAAGATCCAAGGAAGAAGTGCTGAAATTCAGAACATTACTTCTGGGGTGACCTCCCTTAGGGGGAGATTGTTAGGAATATGAATATTTAGCTAAAGACTCGGTCACCCCGAGTAATTATTAGTACATCATAGCTCGTAGGATTATTAGTAATATTATTAGTAGCTTAGTTATTATTATTAGTATTGTGGAGTGGGTCGGGTCTTTACCCTCTGTCAGCTCACTCTACAGCCCGCTAGGGGCATAATATCTTGTAAGTATAAATACCCCTTCCCACACATGGGAAGGGTTGGAACTCTCATTACTTTGAAGCTAATACACATATATTTCTCTCACTAGAAGTTCCCATCACTCTCTCTTTAACTTCTTGGTCATTCGATCTAATCTAAGGCCTCAAACTAGTGTTTCTTGTATTGTGAATACCCTACACTTCTTAGTACGGATGCCCATGACTTGCACAAATTTTATGCAAGTTTGTGATTTCTCAAAATTAGTAATAGAAAGTTTCACTTTTGGCAAAAATTTTAGACAACTATTCCCAGCATAGCATGGTCCTACCTGGATTATACATAGGTGATCAGGCTTTGTATAATTAAAGTTCAACGATGCAATGTTGGGTTTAGTTCAAAAGAAAGTATCGGTAATTCTGTTCATAAAGTGGTAGTTTAAAATACTTTTCAAAGAGGAATTAGTTCATAGGGTGATTGCAGAATATATTATAAAACGGTGTGTAGAATAGTTTATAAAATGGTAGTGGAAATAAATGTATCATAGTTTACAAAATGTTGGCGAAACCGTTTGTTGGTCTATGGAATAGTATTAAAGTAGCAAATCGGTTTATTGCATACAAAAAAATAGTTGATAAAATAATATGTGAAATAGTTTATAGAACAATAGAGATGACACTTCATTATTCAAAAGTTGGCAATAAGGTCGCAATTTTTGATTTTAGTGGTAATAAAACAGTTCGTAGGATAACGAAAAATTGGTTTGTAATGCATTTGCGATATAGTTTGTTGTTTTATCAACGGTTAATGTGGCGCTCAGAATGGCAAAATAATTTATAAGTCAATAATAAAACATGTAGGGTATTTGCAACATAGTTTTCTGGGTGTCAGTAAAGACATTTGTTGGTTTATAGACTAGTAGTAGGGTAGCAAATTTTGTTTATTGCGTTTATATCAAATAGTCTGTGGGATGATTCGTAAAATAGATTGTATGTTGATAGCGACACCGTTTATTATTTTCATAAGAGGGTAGTAAGGTAGTTAAATAGTCGAAAAGTGGAAGCAAAGTGGTTCATTGGGTGGCAAAGTAGTTTGTAAGAGAGTGATGAAACAACTGATGGGATAGTGATAAACAGTATATAAAGTTTTAGCGAAATGCTTTATAAAGTGATAGTAAATGGTTTCACAAGATAATAGCAAAACGGTTTGTAAGGTGTTTACAAAATGGTTTATATGAAATTAACAAAACAATTCATAAGTTGATAGTAGGTCTGGTTATTTGTTTATAAGGAAATTCTTAAGAGGATGATAAGTCCGTTTGTTCATAGTGTAAGATAATAACAAGGTGTTAGTGAACTGTTTTGGTTGATAGTGGTAGGGTATCAAACTGGTCTATTACATGGTAATAGTTTGTAAAATGGTATAATAATAGTTTATAAGATAAGTGGTAAAATTTGGAGTGCCATGGGCGACTGTTGACACATCTAGTTGATATGAGATTGTACACCAATTCTATGTAATATGACGAGGTTCGTAGGAAAGTACTTGACTGGATCTAAACACACACGTTGTGTTGGGGATACTTTGAGTGTATACTTGATAGCACGCGGAATTTACTACCAAGTACTTAGAAGAATATGAGTTTGTGTTTGGTGATTGATTAAGTAAAACAATAAGAACAAACAATATCAACCAAACTATCACTTCAATATATCGAACGATTACAATATGAACGTGAAGGATATTAGATCTTAGATGTATTCGATCTGAATGATATATATGTATCAAACCCTAATCTAAGGATCTCCTTTTATAATGTAAAGAGTCCTGTACAAGTTAAACATCTAACCGAATCATTCTATATCAATAAGATATATACTATATCTTTTCTATATTTATCTTCACACGGTTTCACCTTGATCTCTTAAGCAGTCCTAACTATTCTTCCTTCAGCAGTCCAAACTGCTCTTCCATCAGCAGTCCTAACTGTTCTTCAACCGTACTAACTGCTTAAGTTTAATTCCCAACAATCCTCCCCTAAACTTATGATTTCAATGCAAATCAATAAGTTTCTTGAATTAAACATCTGATTACGTTGATGGGATGGATTCTTTCAAACACTTATTTTTAATCACGAAACACTTTGGGAATTATCTTCACTTATCATACTCTTTTGGTCAACTCCTCAAAAATTACCAAAATTAATTTAATTCCATCAAGGAATTAATTCCTTATACCAACCCAAGAGTTAATTCTTCATATCAACCACGCATTGAATGTCATTAAACCTTCATTAACTCTATAAAAACTCACATATCCACACAAAATCTTCTTCAACACAAATCTTTAACTCTTCAATCACAATGAATTCTTCTCCACCAAACATCATAGAAACTCATCTGACTCTTCTTCAGATTCTGAAGATTCAGGTTGGAACAACTATTTTCCACCAAATTATTCTTCAACTTCAAGAGTTAATCTTTCGAATAAAAACATTAAATATCTTCGTCCGATGAACCTTCCTCCGATGAACTTCCTCCTTATGTGGATGATTCGTCCTCCTCATCTGAATCGTCTGACGATGATGAACTTCGAAAACTATCAGACTTACTAACCAAAGAATTTGAAAAAGCAGCATCATCAGTGAAGATCCCTGTTCCAAAGAAGAAGATCTCTGTTCCAAAGAAGAAGCCTGAGAAGAAGCAAGTTCCATCTCCAAGTCAAAAGCAAATTCCATCTCCAAGAACAGTAATACTGGCACTTCCCTGCAAGAAGGTGTCTGATATCATGGGTAGCAGAGGAGCCCGCAGCAAAACCATGCCGGATATCATTGGAAAAGGAAAAGGAAAACTTGAGTAGTTGTGTTGTGTTTGTGTTGTGTAGGTTGTTTTGTTGATAGTTGGTAGTTTATGTTGGTTTTTCCCGTATGAAGCTTTGTAATGAATCCACCTCTATAATGAATAGACTTTAAGCACTTCTTTAAAATTCATCTCTGACTTCTTAATTCCTCCCCTGAATTTCATAATTATCAATCATCTTTAACAGCAACTAGAACAAACTTTAATCCTCCCCTGTTTGGAAGAATCCTCACCATTAAATGAACTAGAACATAAGTTATCCAAGCTCAGCATCCAATAAGACCATTTGTACAAGTTACCATCAATTCAGTTGTTGTAGTTTCAAACTGCTCTCAACACTTCCAGATGTATTACCTTCTGAGAGAGGTGTATCACAGAGCATAAACTCAGTAGGAACTAAGTTTTTAACAATCAGTACAAACTGGTGAAGCCAGCAGTTCAGACTGTTTACTCCAGCAGTACTAACTGTTAGCAAAAAGTTTTCAGAGATAAAATCAAATTTTAATTTTAATTGTGGATTCGAAAACATTTTTGTCCACTTATAGTTTTTAGCAAACTATCAGCTATGAACGGATTTGACTTGTCTTTACCAATAGCCGTTTGCTATGGACTAGCCAACTCTTCACACTTAGATTTGGTGAGTTGATAACCAACCAGTTTTTGGTAAATTGTCAACCATAAACGGATTTGAGTAGTCTTTACCAGAAACCGTTTGATCTGGACTAGTTGATTCTTATGTTGATTAGACATGGTGAATCAATTACCATTTGTTGTGTGACAAGCATTCACACTTGACAATCCAAACCACCATACTTTTCAAAGCACAATCCAAAGCAAAAAGCTTTTCTTAACCTGAAATGTTAGTCTAAAACCAAAGAAAACACAATACACAATATTCTCTTTTAACAGTTATCATAATTGACTAACAAAATCACAAGCAGTACTAAAAATATTCAAGCAGGCTCAACTATACAAATAGCACAACTAACAGTACAAATTTCAAAAACATTTAGACATTTAATCTTTTGAAGGATTAAGCATTCCAATACCTGTTACCAAGTACTGAAATCTGCTTACATCAAAACCTTTTGTTAAGAGATCAGCAAAGTTGTTATCAGTGTGTATTTTAACAACTTGTATTAACTTCTTTTCAGCACAGTCTCTTATTAAATGATGTCTAATTTCAATATGTTTAGTTTTTAAATGTTGAACTGGATTCTTAATGATACACATTGTACTGTTATTGTCTATATGTATAATTGTGTTTAAGAAATTGTACCCATAATCAAGCATCTGGCTTTGAATCCATAGAACTTGAGCACAACAACTTGCAGCTGCCACATATTCTACTTCAGTAGTAGATATAGCCACCATAGTCTGCTTCTTACACTACCAAGAGATTAATCTTCGACCTAAGAATTGACAACCACCTATTGTAGACTTTCTGTCCATGCTAGCACCAACATAATCAGAATCAGAGAATGCAACAAAATCAAATGCAGACTCTTTAGGATACCACAGCCCCAAGTTAGGCTGTCCTTTAAGGTATCTGAAGATCCTTTTTACTACTGTGAGATGAGACACCTTAGGAGTCACTTGGAATCTTGCACAGGCACACACAACAAACATAATATCAGGCCTAGATGAGGTAAGATACATCAGAGACCCAATCATAGATCTATACATGTGCACATCCACATCTTCACCACTGTGATCCTTTAATAACAAATGTGTCTCCTTGTCAATTGGTGTGCTAGCAACCTTGGCATCTATGAATTGAAATTTTCTTAAAATTTCACCAACATATTTATCCTGAGAGATAAATATACCATCTGACTTTTGCTGTACTTGAAGACCTAGAAAGAAGGTAAGTTCTCCCATAGAACTCATCTGAAATTGGTCTTTCATCAGCTTTTCAAACTCCTTACACATCTGTTTCTTTGTAGAACCAAAAATGATGTCATCTACATAAACTTGGACCAGTAGAATATCACCCTTGTCATTTTTAATAAAAAGAGTTTGATCAATTTTCTCTCTATGAAACCCATTCTTTAGAAGATATTTAGCAACAGTTTCATACCAAGCTCTTGGAGCCTGATGCAATCCATATAGAGCTTTCACCACCTTATAAACCTTGTCAGGATGCTCTTGGTCTATAAAACCTGGAGGTTGTGAAACATAAACCTCTTCATCAATAGTACCATACAGAAATGCACTTTTCACATCCATTTGATAGACCATAAACCCCATAAATGAAGCATAAGCAAGAAATAATCTTATTGCTTCAATCCTGGCAACTGGAGCAAAAACTTCCTCATAATCTATACCTTCCTCCTGAGTATAGCCTTGAGCAACCAATCTTGCTTTTTTCTTTATCACAATGCCCCTCTAATCCTTCTTGTTCCTGAATACCCACTTTGTACCTATCACTCTCATTCCCTTTGGTAGATCAACCAGAACCCAAACATTTTGAATCTTGAATTGAAGTAGCTCTTCTTGCATAGCTTCAACCCAACTTGATGATTCTAAAGCCTTTAAAACATTCTTGGGTTCAACCTGAGATAGAAAACATACAAACATACACTCATTCTCATCTTCATGATGTTTCTCTTCATAAACCACACTGAGAAATCCATGATGATCTGGGTCTTGAATTTGCCTTCTGGTCTTGACTCCAGATTGTACATCTCCTATGATATTGGTAAGTGGATGATTCCTATGTATAATAGTATGGGGAGTAGAAGGAGCTGCATCGCTGACAGGCATGTTTTGCAGACCATCTCCAAAGAAATCAAACTCATCAACTTGAGAAGCAGTATCAACTGGTGAATCAAGATGAGGTTGACTTGGTCCAGCAGTATCAATATTTTGCTCAGCAGTTGGAACTTGAGGTTGAGCAGTACTAACTCTATTGGAACTGCTCGTTGGAATTTCAGCTTCTTTACCATTCTGACCAGTTGTTTCAGCAGCATCTTTCTCTTTGTCTACACCACTTGATGAAGGAATATCATCTTTCTTTGTAGAAGACTCATTCATAGGACTTTCTTCCATGACATGTATGAAAATGCAATCATCATCTTCCTCTTCTGAACCTGCATCATTGTTAGTATTTGTACCTGTAACAGGCACATAATTCATGGAATCTGAAAGACTGTCAATATCAAAGATCCAATCCGGACCTACACCTGCAACATTTGGTTTATTCTCCAAAAATTCTATGTGCAGATTTTCTTCTACTTGCTTGGTGCTTGTATTGTACACCCTAAAAGCCTTACTGTGCAGAGAATAACCAACAAAGAAACCTTCCTCAGATTTCCCATCAAACTTTCCTAGTTGGTCTTTGGTATTAAGGATAGTAACATGACAACCAAAATGTCTCATGAAGCTTAAAGCAGGGGTTCTACCTCTAAGAAGCTCATAAGCAGTCTTATTGTGAGGTTGTACAACTAAAACCCTATTCAACACATAGCAAGCAGTGCTAACTGCTTCAGCCCAAAATGAAACTGGTAGCTTAGAGTCAGCTAACATTGTCCTAGCAGCCTCTATAAGAGTCTTATTTTTCCTCTCAGCTACACCATTTTGCTGTGGGGTTCTAGCTACACTAAACTCCCTCTTAATACCTTTTTCTCTGCAAAAGTCATCCATCACTCTATTCTTAAATTCAGTCCCATTGTCACATCTGATTATTTTAACCTTCTTATCAACTAGGTTTTCTACTTCAACAATAAGGGTCTTAAGTATTTCACTTGTCTCATCCTTAGTTTTCATTAAGAATACCCAAGAAAACCTACTATAATCATCAGTGACAACAAGGCAGTATCTCTTAAAATTCAAGCTATTCACAAAAGTAGGACCAAACAAGTCCATATGCAACATATATAAAGCTTGAGAAATAGAGTTTTGGGTTTTTGGCTTACATGAGGCTCTGTGTTGCTTACCCTTAAGGCAAGAAACACAAGTTTGGTCATTGAGAAAAGTTTTGTTTGGTAAACCTCTTACCAATCTATGTTTAGCAATATTGTTAATGGTTTTAAAATTAACATGACCAAGCCTCCTGTGCCACAACATTGATTCTTCCAATGTGGCTTTTGCAAGAAGACAAGTAAGTCAAACCTTAGGAACTAGTTTATTCATCTCAACACTGTATGTATTATCCTTTCTGGGGATTTTAAGCAATACTTGACTTTCATCAGGTAGCTTGAAATCAGGAGAAAGTATAAGACAATCAGTATTAGTAAATAAAACTTTGTTCTATTTATCACAAATTTGTGATACACTGAAAAGATTGTACTTAAGTTCTGGTACATAATACACATTTTCAAAATCAAGGTTACCAGTTTTAATTACCCATTTACCAGTAATTCTTCCTCCAACACCACCACCAAAGACAACTGGTCCTCCATCCAGAGCTATAAAGTCTGAAAGATATGACATGTTGCCTGTCATGTGCCTTGAACATCCACTGTCTGAATATCCTCTATCTTCTTTGCCATTTGAGGGATGTTCCTGCACACAAAATAAAGGTGTTAGTTTCTTTTGAGGATCCAAACCATCACTGGTTTGGATCTGCCTTGTGCATCAAGATGAGAAAACTTGTTTGAGGTCTTTGATGCACCATTGGGTTGAGGAGAATTTTTTAACCCAATGTGTTGAGGCCTTGACAGCATTGCCCCTGTTTCCCTTAACATTTGAGTGCCTAGCAGTTGGATTTGCTGGTCTAGCAGTTGGAACTGCTGACCTAGCAGTTGGAACTGCTTGTTTAATCTTAGGCACCCACTTCTGATTAGTCATTGCTGTTTTCTGATAAAAATGCCTTTTAACTGTTTGTGCATGATTTGAAAATTGTTTTGCACTTGCAACAGTTTGCTTGTTATTAAACCACTTATTTTGACTAGCAGTTGAAACTGTTTTGATGCCAGTCTTTAACATAACAGCTTTAGGTGACATCTTATGATTTGCATTAGGGTTTGTCAATCTAGTTGGACCATTTTGAGTTGCCCTAGCATTGTTATTTCTGTGCACCCTTGCATTCCCAGTAACCCTCTTTTTCCATGGGTTAGAATCACAATAAGCAGCCATATGCTCAAAACTTCCACAAACAAAACATACTTTTCTAATCATAGCAATCTTATCATCCATTTTCTTAGATTTTGAGTGATTTCAGTTCCTATGACTACTCTCAGAACTTGATGATCTGTTCTTATCCCTATACATCTCAGCATATCTAACATTTTTCCTAACTGGTTTTATGTTTTCAGTCTTAACCACTTTAGGAGCATGTTTAACTTCTACCTTAACAACATTAGGTTTTTCCTTAACCTCTACATTCTCATCATCAGATGTCCACTCCTCAATAGTTGGTGTATCTGAGTTCCTATCAGAGGACATCTTTTCCTCAGAAAGAGATTTATCACTAGCACTCACAAAAGAATCTTCTGCCTTAACAAATTTAACAGGATTCTCACTAACCTTAACACCATATCCAGGAAAATCCATATCCTTAAACTCTTCTAAACCCGTATGAGCTAAATTAATTCCTGGTGGAGCAAACATTCCTCTAAAGGGGGTGCAACTGACTTATAACCTAAACCAGATTTAGCTTTGTTAAGTATTTGACTCTCTACAATCTTCTTAACTCCATTTGAAGTGTATTCAAGAGTGTCTACACTTAACTGGATGTTTTCTTTCTCCTTTTTAAGCTTCTCTAGTTCATATACAAGTCCACTCATTTTATTGTCTTTTATTTGCAATTCCCTCTTTAAAAGACCTATCTCATCAGTAAAGTTTGACTCATTCTGTTTATAAAACACAATTTGTTCTTCCAAAACAGCTAATCCTCTTTTATGATTTGACAGACTAAAACTTATTTGATTAAATTCAACTCTAAGATCATCATACTGTTTCTTAACATTTTCATAATCTTTTAAAGCATGACAAGAGTTTTAACATTTTTCAGGTTTATATACCTCAGTGTCTGAGAAAGCCATCAAACCCAAGTTAGCTGGTTCCTCTTCTTCCTCCATGAAGCTCCAATCAAATCCAGCTCCATCTACAGCTACCATAGCCTTGGAAGAAGGCTCTTCAACATTAACTGTTCTCCTTGACCCTTGCTGATTCTTAAACCCTTGACCCTGGTTGCTTTGTTGTCTTGGACCTCTACATTCCCTGGCAAAGTGCCCCATCTTGTGACAATTAAAGCATTCCACCTTAGACTTATCATACCCAGCAACATCTCTTCCATTGAAGGTAATCTTATTCCCAGTCCTTTGGTAATACTTCTTAGCCCTGATGCTTATCAAAGCCAACTGCCACTTTAAATCCATAGCTTCCAAATCATCTTCAGCAATTTGAAGAAGATCTTCATTAAAGATCTTTGACCCACCAGACTGTTCTGACACAAATGCATATATGGTCTCTTCAGTCAAGCCAGCAGTACTAGTTTTTACACTAGCAGTGCTAACTGTTGGTATAGCAGTACCAACTGCTTCTTCATCTTCATGATTCGAACTGTTTGAAGAAGATACAAAAGCCATATTCCCTGAACTGGAACTGGTGCTACCACTCTTCTTGACCTTCTGCTCAACAATCTTAAGATTATTGTAAAGCTCATTCATTGTCATTTTCTCCAGCTCTGGTTTATTGCTCCAAACCACAACATAAGTGTTCCATTCAGCAGGTAAACTATTTAGAAACTTCATGTTGAGGTCTTCTTGAGGTATCACAATCTTCAACACAGTAAGTTGACTGATGATCTTTTGAAGCCTATTAAAGATATGATCCAAAGTTTCATTGCTTGATGCAGTGAAGTTCTCATAACTTTGCTTGAGTAGGGTTTTCTGTGCCTTCTTGGTAGCTTCATTGCCACCAAATCTTTCCACCATTGCTTCAAAAAGAGTTTTAGCCGACTCGTAATGGCTAAAGTTCAGCACTTGATCATTAGGAATTGCCATTAGTAACAAATTCCTAGCCTTCTGATCATTCTTCTTCTTGATTCTCTCCTCGTTTGTAACTGGCTCAGTGTTAAGCTTTGTGACCTTGGAACCATCAGCACGTGTTTCTTCAACAGCAACTGGTTTGAAGGAATCACCATTGATAATAATATCCCATAATGCATAGTCTTGCACCATGAAATATTGCTCTATTCTGAGCCGCCATAAATCATATTCATTCTGTTTCAGCATGGGGAGTTTAGCAAGGATTGAGGTTTGAGGTGTCTCTATGTCCATCTTCTTGGATTGCTAGTGAGTAAATACTTCTGGTTCTTCTAGACTCAAAGTATCAGAAACCTGGCTCTGATACCACTTGACCGGATCTAAACACACACGTTGTGTTGGGGATACTTTGAGTGTATACTTGATAGCACGCGGAATTTACTACCAAGTACTTAGAAGAGTATGAGTTTGTGTTTGGTGATTGATTAAGTAAAACAATAAGAACAAACAATATCAACCAAACTATCACTTCAATATATCGAACGATTACAATATGAACGTGAAGGATATTAGATCTTAGATGTATTCGATCTGAATGATATATATGTATCAAACCCTAATCTAAGGATCTCCTTTTATAATGTAAAGAGTCCTGTACAAGTTAAACATCTAACCGAATCATTCTATATCAATAAGATATATTATATATATATATATATATATATATATATATATATATATATATTTTTAATATCTTATCTTCACACGGTTTCACCTTGATCACTTAAGCAGTCCTAACTGTTCTTCCTTCAGCAGTCCAAACTGCTCTTCCATCAGCAGTCCTAACTGTTCTTCAACCGTACTAACTGCTTAAGTTTAATTCCCAACAGTACTTATTAAAAGGAAAGAAGAGTGAGACTGATGTGTCTCGCGACTACTAGTTTTAAATTTATAACATGAATTACCGGATAAAGCTAAGAACACACGGGCAAGTATGACCCTTTCGTATGTAGCTAGTTTTGGTTGGTAAGCCGAGGTCGTTCACTAGGATTTGGGTGTTTTCAATTGTGAAGAATCTATGTAACAATAAGCAATAAAAAGGTGGTAATTGGTTGTCACGTCCCAAAATACCATATAAGCAACAAGTAACACTAAAAATGATGATTATGTGAATTCAATAAGATTAAAAACAATACTTGTTTGGAACTAGTATATACATCAATGGAGTGTATGGAAGTTTCGGGTAGAAATCAAGCAATAGCATACAAAATCCAAAGGCATACAATTCCAATTCAATGGGTAATATCATGAAATTGCATATATCACGGTTTAGACTAACACGTCCTTTCGGCCTATGAATGTTATTATAAACCGATTCATTATAAACCATTTGTTAGAAATATGATTTTACCAATTGTTCACAAGAGCCCTTTCGACATATACTCTTGAATCAATCATTACAAGTCCATTTAACATGTTTATTCATAGTTGTCAATTACGAAATACCAAATATATATGCGCATTAATATTTGGAACAAATCATGACAAGAAGCTCTTTCGACCTATAAATCCGATTATGATTTATCAACAAGTTATTTAGACATGTTACAATTCAAACAAACTCATAAGCAAAGCCATAATTCTATATTGCAAAATACCAAACACTCCATATAATTATTCACATGATTCCAAACAAGTATAAATAAAACTAACCACTCATGTCAATCAAAGACATAAACTCATAAAATTTAGCATTAGAAAACATAATTAAAAGGTCTTACAATGATGTAAATAAGATTACAAATGATGAAGTATTGATGCCTCAAAGTTTGGTGATGATTTCTTGATGTTTTGACCTCCAATTGATGATTTCTTGAACCTCCAAAGTTTCCAGAGGATTCATGACGAATTTTGTGCTTTAAGAAAGAGTAGTGGTGGTAGTAGAGGTGTGAGAGAAGTTCTCTCCAGTTGGGATGATGAAAACAATAGCATATGAGTCCTATTTATACTCCTCTTAAGGTCTAGGGGTCATCAATGCTCATCTTGGCCAACAAGCAGCCTAGAATGGCCAAGATGAGCATTGATGACCCCTAGACCTTAAGAGGAGTATAAATAGGACTCATATGCTATTGTTTTCATCATCCCAACTGGAGAGAACTTCTCTCACACCTCTCCTACCACCACTACTCTTTCTCAAAGCCCAAAATTCGTCATGAATCCTCTGGAAACTTTGGAGGTTCAAGAAATCATCAATTGGAGGTCAAAACATCAAGAAATCATCACCAAACTTTGAGGCATCAATACTTCATCATTTGTAATCTTATTTACATCATTGTAAGACCTTTTAATTATGTTTTCTAATGCTAAAGTTTATGAGTTTATGTCTTTGATTGACATGAGTGGTTAGTTTTATTTATACTTGTTTGGAATCATGTGAATATTGATATGGAGTGTTTGGTATTTTGCAATATAGAATTATGGCTTTGCTTATGAGTTTGTTTGAATTGTAACATGTCTAAATAACTTGTTGATAAATCATAATCGGATTTATAGGTCGAAAGAGCTTCTTGTCATGATTTGTTCCAAATGTTAATGCGCATATATATTTGGTATTTCGTAATTGACAACTATGAATAAACATGTTAAATGGACTTGTAATGATTGATTCAAGAGTATATGTCGAAAGGGCTCTTGTGAACAATTGGTAAAATCATATTTCTAACAAATGGTTTATAATGAATCGGTTTATAATGACATTCATAGGCCGAAAGGACGTGTTAGTCTAAACCGTGATATATGCAATTTCGTGATATTACCCATTGAATTGGAATTGTAATATTAATCGGGACACATCTCAATTTTTTCAAAATTACAGATTTCACCAGTGGATTGATCTAGTTATTCTAATATATTATCCTAAAAGCGTGAAAACAATTTGATCACAAGGGCAAACAAGTATGCAAAATTTTAAATTGGCCCCAAAAATTATAAATTTGAAAAGTTGTTTCGTTTTTTCTATTTACTTCCCCCCCCCACACTTAAGTTAAGCATTATCCAAAATGTAATAAAAATTAACTTCAAAGCATGTAAAATTGGGAAAATAAATAAATAAATAGTCCAAGAGAAACGAAACTTTCCGGGCCAAGAAATCGCGATCGAACTCCATATGATAAGGTGCTAAGCAAATGCTAGCATAAGCTTATGGGATCAATCAACTTATGATCCAAGCATCCTCCTCCATTACCTGCTGCAATTATTCAAACAAAAACAAAACACACAACATGCAAGCAATATTAAACATCATTAGCACATAACACCCCCACACTTAAGTTGTTCCAAGTTTTGAAAAGAATTTTTGCAAAGAGGGTGTACATGTTTATTTAAAAAGAAATAAGCAAACAAACAAGTAAAAGCTCGGGTTGCCTCCCGAGAAGCGCTTAATTTATTACTGAGTCATTAGCTAGACTCTTCCCCGGATTAGGATTCTTTGACGATATGGTTCACATGGGGAATTTCAGTTCTTAAACGTTGAGGGTATGGGATCTTTGGTATGTGCTCCACAAGTGACGGGGATACATTTGATTCTTTTGATTTGACCATGTGATAATCCCTTGTCGTTATCTTGAACGCTTGATCGATTTTATTAAAAACGAAGACAGGTGGCGAATCTTTTGATTTTTCAGAGGGTCATCAGACTTTCCACTCCTAGTGAATATGTCATTCACGTTTTCAATATGAGCTGGAGGAGGTGGGTCAATCCTACCGTTTTGTTTTAAAGAAACTGGATTTTGTGGATTAGACCACTCGTCTAGCTTTCTTTCCAATTCTCCATTCCTGTTGGGTATCTTTGACACTCCCTTCTCCTGCTTCTTAATCTCTTTTTCTTTCAAGACTTCATTTTCAACGTCTCCAGTTGCATTGAGTTCCTCATTACCAACATGATTTGACAATTCATCATGTGTAAACGTCTTCTCTTTCACTAGACGTTCAGTGGCCAGGATATGCATGGTGCAATCCTCAAGTAAAGGTGACACGGTTGGTGAATTAGACATGATTGGGCTCAGGTTAGGCATAGTTGGAATGGGTTCAGTTTCATCCTCCTCGATAACTTCAACATCACCCTTATCATGTTCATTTCGAATTGGTGGTGATTTGAATATTCCTCCGGCAACTTCGTATCTAGACTTGGTTTTTTGGCGTGAGGAAGGAATGTGGTACACTGGTTTTCTTTCTCATGAAAATATTTCAACTTCCTCTCCAAGTCCTGGATAATCGCTTGGTGGTTTCTTTTTCCCTGATCAATTAGATGTTCCAATTCAACCACCTGATTCTTCATATCTTCATTCGCTTCCATCTGCCTAGCGATCAACTCATTCATCATGTCCTCCGGTGAGGTTTTGGAATATTGTGATGGATGTGGCATTTCATCTCGGGGTCGGAAGTGAGGATGGGAACGGTTTGGGTTGTGGTTTGGATAGGAGTACGAATTTTTAGGTTTTAGGTCGTGATATCCTTCGTGATATACTTGGATGTAACTGGCTTCATGAGGTTCACACATTGGCGTGTCATCCTCCATGTAGTTTTGTGAAGCGTGGTGTCCTTCGTTGTCTCTACGATCATCTCGTATCTCCTTCAGCTCTCCTTTTATTTTTTAGAAATTCGGAATCAATTTTTGTAGCGAGAGCTTCAAGTTTCTCCCTCAATATTGTGTTGTCAGAATTGATGTTGCTTCCACCGGTAGAAACAACAGTTTTTGGTTTGGCATGATTAGAGAATTTTCCGAGAAATCAAGCTTGAGTTGGACCTTGTCCTCGAGGAGTTTGAATGCTTCGTCGGGAGTATTGTATAGGAAGATTCCTCCAGCATCGAGAATTCCTTGAGTTGGATCGTCTAAACCATGATAGAATGTTTGAATTATCGCTCCTTTGGTTAGACCGTGTCTATAACAAGTGCGAAGCATATTTTTCATTCGGAGCCAGGCATCAACGAGAGTTTCGTGATTGATTTGGTGAAAGTTGTGAATGTCATTTAGGAGACTTTTAAACTTAGCGGGAGAAAAGTATCGGCTAATAAAAGCTTTTCTCATCTCTTCCCACGTAGTAATTGTTCCTTCATTTAATTCGTTCAACCAAATCTTAGCTTCTCCGGTTAATGAGAAAGGAAAAGTCCTCAATTTAACCTCTTCCTCTTGATTTTCACCATATTGGAATAGGCTACTAATCTCAAGAAAATTAGTGATGTGTCGGTGAGGATCGGACCGGATTCTTCCATCAAATTGATTCTCCTGAATCATTTGCATGTGGGTACCCTTGATATGGAAATTGTTGGAAAGAGGGCGTTGAATAATAGCGGAACTAGGTGTTGGTGCAACGGTCCTAGTGCTTGACCACATGGGTTGGTCATCGGGATCAATGACAATTATGGTTGGGGAATCGGGCGGAGTTTTGACTTTCTCTTCGAATATGTCGGTTATGACATATAGTTCCTCGATGAACGGTGGTTTCAGATTAGGTTCGGGTTTAGTCCTCTTTTTGATTTTAAGCTCGTAAAATGGACTAACAAGTTGTTTACCCCACAAGTGTGGGTTTATCCAAACCCGGATCGATTCGCAAAATATCACAAAAAGCAAAAATAAAAACATAATGAAAACGAACATTAAGAAAAATCTTTTTGTTTTTGTTTTTTAAGATGACGTAAGCAAAAAACAAATTATCTACTTTTAGAAAAATGTGACTATTATTTATTATTACTAGTTACTACGAGAAAACTTTGAAAAATAAACTAGTTATGATTTTTTTTTTTTTTTTTTTTTTTTTTTTTTTTGGTGAAAAAAAAACTAGTGGGTTGGGTGGTGTTTGTTTTTGAGAAGGAGTTAATTGGTTCTTTCTTAACAAATAAGGGTTTAGTCAAGGCAAAACACAACTAGGAATGGTTTTGGGTAAGGCTCGAATTAAGGTAAAAAGGTAAAACGGTTAACAAAAAAATTGTTGGTTTCTGATCAGAACGGTTCAACCGATCGCTTAGGATTCCAGCCGATCGGTTGGAGGGTTTTGTTGGGCGAAACGGTCTAGCCAATTCGGTTACGGGTTCGTACTGATCGGATAGATCAATTTGGTTCGGGAAGTGAGTCTAGCCGATCGGTCAGGTGTTCCAGCCGATCGGTTGGATGAAACTGGTAAGGATTTTTTTTTTCGCAAGCAAAGGCGGCACAACTAGGGAATGATTAAAACACAGATTCAAAGCACACAAAAACACAAACAAATCCCCGGAAACGGCGCCAAAAACTTGATGTGTCTCGCGACTACTAGTTTTAAATTTATAACACGAATTACCGGATAAAGCTAAGAACACACGGGCAAGTATGACCCTTTCGTATGTAGCTAGTTTTGGTTGGTAAGCCGAGGTCGTTCACTAGGATTTGGGTGTTTTAAATTGTGAAGAATCTATGTAACAATAAGCAATAAAAAGGTGGTAATTGGTTGTCACGTCCCAAAATACCATATAAGCAACAAGTAACACTAAAAATGATGATTATGTGAATTCAATAAGATTAAAAACAATACTTGTTTGGAACTAGTATATACATCAATGGAGTGTATGGAAGTTTCAGGTAGAAATCAAGCAATAGCATACAAAATCCAAAGGCATACAATTCCAATTCAATGGGTAATATCATGAAATTGCATATATCACGGTTTAGACTAACACGTCCTTTCGGCCTATGAATGTTATTATAAACCGATTCATTATAAACCATTTGTTAGAAATATGATTTTACCAATTGTTCACAAGAGCCCTTTCGACATATACTATTGAATCAATCATTACAAGTCCATTTAACATGTTTATTCATAGTTGTCAATTACGAAATACCAAATATATATATGCGCATTAATATTTGGAACAAATCATGACAAGAAGCTCTTTCGACCTATAAATCCGGTTATGATTTATAAACAAGTTATTTAGATATGTTACAATTCAAACAAACTCATAAGCAAAGCCATAATTATATATTGCAAAATACCAAACATTCCATATCAATATTCACATGATTCTAAACAAGTATAAATAAAACTAACCACTCATGTCAATCAAAGACATAAAATCATAAACTTTAGCATTAGAAAACATAATTAAAAGGTCTTACAATGACGTAAATAAGATTACAAATGATGAAGTATTGATGCCTCAAAGTTTGGTGATGATTTCTTGATGTTTTGACCTCCAAAGTTTTCAGGGGATTAATGACGAATTTTGTGCTTTGAGAGAGAGTAGTGGTGGTAGGAGAGGTGTGAGAGAAGTTCTCTCCAGTTGGGATGATGAAAACAATAGCATATGAGTCCTATTTATACTCCTCTTAAGGTCTAGGGGTCATCAATGCTCATCTTGGCCAACAAGCAGCCTAGAAAGGCCTAGAATCTACTTGGGAAGGATCTAGAATTGGTTTGTACATGTTTTGAGGCTTAGTGATGAAGAAATGGCATACCAGGCAACTCTAACCGATGGGCATGCAAGGCAGCCGATCGGTTACTGCTCCATCCGAATAGGATGCGGGCTCCATCCGATTGGTTGGAGCCTTCTGTCCAAAATGATAAACACCAAAGTTTAGATCTTTCTCTTAGCTTTCCGTGGCCACTTGAATCAACTAAATCCGAGTTCGTATGCTCAAGTTATTGTCAAAATGGTGGAGGTGTGTCGGGAACAACGAATCTTCCATTATTTCTTCGTTTTAGCTTCTTTTCTTCATTTCTTGTTTTACCTCTTGTGCTTTATTCTTGAGTCTTTGAAGTGACAACTTCATGACTTTATCTTCTCGAATATACTCCAAGAGACTTGCTTTTGTCGGGAATTCTTCGTATATTCATAAATCTTCGTTTATTGATCGTTTCTTCGTCTTTTTCTTGGTTTTCTTTGTCATGAGCTTCCATGAACCTAAAATAGAAATTATACTTCATTAAGTACCATAAGTTCATAAAAGTGATCAATATATGCATAAAATCCACGATAACGCTCTTAAAAACATGTATAATTTGAGCATTATCAGAGACATAGTAAGGATGTTCCTATTAATAGACGTATGTAATTCAACGAGATTAGCTCAACCATGATAAGGTCGGAATAAATCACGACCATCATATTATGATATCATAGCATGAGTAGATATAATCACCACACATATGATGGAAAATCTCGGCTCTTATAGACCGATATCAATACATAGCATTATCGAACCACATGTCCAAATGATAACTTGTCTCAAATTTGTTATACAACAAAGAGGTACTACAAGTGTCACTAATTTGGCCACACATCCCGTGGCTAGGATAGAAGCTACTGATGATAATAGTGTAATCTAAGAACTACCCGGTGCTCCTCTGGGTGGATCCTCGGTGGCGGCATATGTGGTGGTCGCGATGGTTGTGGCACTATCCATAGTGAGTCATCCAAGTCTTCATAGGTAGGCATGCCAGGGGTCTATGATGGTGGTAGCGGTGTGAGTGGGCACACTAGGCGGCTCCTGGTGTGTACCATCCTGGGTCCAGCGGGGTAGTATCGAAAAATGTAATGGGGTGGGACACCCCTCCCGGGCCTGATAAGTATGGCGGGTTTAATAGGTGGTGTGGATGATGTAGGTACAGCGGGGTGTGGTGAGGGAGGTGCTGGATCAGTGGTGGACGAGCAGGCATCCTCGATGTCGAAGTTTGTAGTGATGATGATGGGATAAGATGAAGAAGACATGACTTCAAATGGGGCAACGGTAGGAACAACTGGTGACACTGGTAAAGTGGTATATGTCTCAACATCTGACAATATGATGATAGGAGTCGGTGAGACAGCTGGTGGTGCTGGTGGAGTAGCATCTGCCTCGACGTCTGATAGTATGATGATGGGAATCAAAGAGGAAGACATGGTACTGTAATATCCCAATAATAACAAATATAAACCATTTAATAATATTAAGTATCTACTAGTTTATGATGTCTAATAGTTATAATATCCATAAGTGATGCATGATCTGCCCAGCAAATCTCAATGCATGTGTTGATAAAGTGTTGGCACGGAGGGAGTGAGGTGGTAAGATTTAAAATGGTCCGTTTTGAAATTGTAGTTATAGTCCAGTGTTTTGAAAATCACTTGGTTCTCTATAACCTTGGCTCTGATGCCAATCTGTAACACCCCGTAAATTTTGATGTAACAGCGGAAGAATAAACGGGGTATTACTCCTTAGATCACAATCATAAGTATAGAGAATGACTCGAAAGAGACGTTTTGAAAAACATTATCATTCATTGAAAACTTAAAAATTCAGAGTACACAACATAGATCAAATTGTTTGGGGTTTCACATGAGATATGAAAATGTTTGTAACGAATGATAACATTATTTAACATCGTCAAGGGGTCCAACGCCAACGATGCGTGCCTTGTGCAACCTTACAACAGGTTTTACCTCTCGAGGGATCTCAGAGGCTTACAACCCCACCAGGCAGTGTACCTGACCGATGTAGTATAGTGTAATGGTAAGTACGGGGGATTGATCGTTCTCCACAGGGAATAGTGTTCGTTAGGTATGAAAGACTACTCTAATAGGTCTAAGGGTTGAGGAAGATTCTTTTTTATGTTTTTATATTTTTATGAAAGCAAGTAAAATCTCGGTTTTGAAGGAGTGGGCGGAATTAGTTGCTAGTCAACTAACCCAAATAACTACAAATGCAAATAAAATAAAATAACTGAAAATAAAATGTTGGTGAGAAACTTATGTGTAGAGAAATGTGTTTACTTAGATTTCCTTACTCCCTAACTATCTTTTACCGGTTAATTAGTGTGTATTAGTCGCGTGGATGACGGGTGTATTCCTTAATACCATTCGTGGGGTGGCGTACGTACTTCCCCAACTCTACAAGCTCCTACTTCACTCTTATGTCGAGCCGGCTAGGAAGCTCCTAACATGGGATCACTAGAATTCGCTTGTGCATTAAATACAACCATAAAAACCTTTAGTACGCATTTGGTTCATGTTTCTTAAGACGTTCAAGCAAGTTACCGAATAGGAAGTTAGCCAGTTTTCTTAAGCCTAACATAGATAAACAATCATCCAATACAACTAATAACACACTAATAACCAATAATCAATAGCTAGGTTTCATTAGATCTAAGCAAACACAAGATAAATCTAGCCTAACATGTTAAACAAAAGACAAGAATAAGATAGAATCAAACAACACATAGACATATTGAATGATTAATTGATAACTTATCTTTCAATGTAACATGGAAGATCTCAAGGCAAAAAGCCTTGAAAAAGAAGCTAAAATCGTCTTAGGGTTTTCTCCCAAAATTCCACACACTAAGCTCTCCCTAATGACAAAAAATTAGAAAACTATATATAGATTTTTGGATCTGACGGCGTCACGTTATGGAGTGTGACGCCGTCACCTCGCCGCTTTTAGGGTTCCCGGATGACCTTCTTGACGCCGTCCCTCTTTAGCTCTTCAAAAATCCATTCTGGCTTATCAAGGCTTGACGCCGTCGAACCTTGAACGTGACGCCGTCCCTCTTTGATTTAAGCCGTGACGCCCTTGATCAAGTTAAAGCGTGACGCCGTCAGAATTCACATGCTATTTTCACTGGCTTATCATGAGTAAATTTCACGTCCACTTTTTCTTGCCAAGGCATGACGCCGTCTGGGGTTAAATGTGACGCCGTCAAAGGTAACTTTCAGCCGATTTTTGAGACTTTGCCGTTTTCTTCACTTTTATGCTCCAAAAACGTCCAAAATGCCTCCTTTTCCAGATTTCTCCTCAAAAGTACCTAAAATGACAAAAGGAACGATTTAGGGCAATATTTGATCAAATAAATACGATTTAGGGCTTAAATGACCCCTTAAAAGCGGTACACTTTTCGCTTCATCAAATACCCTTACACTTGAGATTTGCTTGTCCTCAAGCAAATGCGCTTTTATTCTAATCAAAATACAAGTTAGGGGTCATTTAATGCAAACATAAAAGTAATTACAACAAATAATCGTTCCACTTCAATCATAATAAGCACGGAGATTACAAACTAGCACCTCACAAGTAGTGTTTAGATACTCACATCTCTCAAGTGTCATCAAAATAAATCTCATAAATGAAAACGGATAATATCTCTCACTACCTGTCATAGCAAATAGATTACCATAGGCTTGGGAAAGGATCGAAAACCTCCTCCACTAGGCGTAAGCACCAAAGATAAACTATCAAAGAGGGCTTTTAAATGGGTTATAACGTTAGGTGTAGGGAAAAGGAAAACACGGTTTTGTTGGATACGGGATATTTTACTGGTGGCGAGTTAAAGATCTTGATCAATTACATGTACTATACAATGTTGCTAAGCCAAGACTAGACTCGATCTTAAGCAAATGAAAGAAAATAACAAAATAACAAAAACATAAAAATAAACATAAAATGAAACGGGATGGTAGTCCGTATGTTTTTTCTATTTTTCTTTTTCTCATTTTTTTGTATTTTTTTTTTTTTTTTTTTTTTTTTTTTTTTTTTGTATTTTTTTTTTGCATACACTTTTGCCCTACCATCCAAAATAATACATCATAGGGGCATTGCATTCCCCTTACACTTGAATTTTTACATAACTTTACAAATAACTATTCTAATGACTCGAATTAAGATAATTGAAAAACTTGGAGTACTTTTAAAATTATTAGCACATATGGGGGTAATAAATGATGTTCTTCCCCATTACTCCATTACACTAGTACTTTACCCATGAGTCCCAATCGTCCCAAAACAATATGTACAAGGATATGACTCGACTTAGCAACCATGTAATCAACTAGATAATTAACTTGGGTTTAAACAAATGTTGTAACAATAATGCACTAAAAATGAGTGCATAAAAGGTAGGCTAAGGCGATTTGGGTGTACATTTAAGTGGGGTGTAACAAATTCTTCCTTTAAGTAAAATGCTTAAAGGTCGAAACGAAAAGATAGGCTCTGAGGGGTGTACTAGGGGTATAGTGTACTAAAAATGAGTACAACGCAAAGGGTGTGGGAGAATTACTTGACCAATGTAGCCAATGTAATTATAACAAAAACACAGGTGTAAAACAATGGGTTAATCCTAATGCCTCTTATCATGTAGTAAATCTAACTACACGAATGTAGTCTCACTTGTGGCCTTGGAATGGTCCTAACGCAAGTTCTAGAATCTAAGTGCTACCGGTACACACATCATAGCATAAATGCTTTTCCTACCAATTCTAGGGGCGAACCTCACATATTTGGGGTGGAAAATTTTTTAGTGGTACGGTTTTTTGTGCTAGTCATATAACTCCTATCCGTGAGACGCTCATTAAGATCAAAGTTTCACTCCTATATGTTGTAAAAAAATTTAAATTTGGCACTAAAATTGCCCTAACAGGTATTTATCTCAGTTTTATTACATATCTACTATTAAACAAACAAAAATCAAGCGCAATGGCATTCTCTAAAATCGTACTTTTACCCCCCCCCCCTTACACTTAAGATGAACATTGTCCCCAATGTTCAAATAACAAGATGTAAAAGCAAAAAGTAAAAGAATGAAATCAAATACTCCCCTGATTCGCTCGGTGGATAATGAAATTACACGGTTAAATCTTCCTCCAAAGAGAATGTTGAAGCTCCATGACTAATGCATCACCATAAGCTTGATTCCATAAACATCTCCTTGTCCAAAATAACCTGTTAAACCTGAGAAAACAAACACGAAAACCTGCATAACATCGGCTGGATAAATCTATATATAAGGATATAATGCTTGTGGAATGATAATTTTGCAGATTCCTGGAGATTATAAGTTGGAGATTTAATGAAAACTTTTTAAAAACAAAACTTTCAAAAATTTCTGAAAATTAAATCTGACGCCGTCAGGTTATAAACCCTGACGCCGTCAGAAATGACCTGACAAAAATTCTCATTTTAAGTTTCCGGAAAATTTCTGGAAAAACCTTTACCTTACTTCCTGGAAATCCTGCAAAACATCATTATGACTCGATACAAGCATTTGACTCAAACAAATACTAATATGTATGTTAATTTATTATTATTACGATTCATGTTCATTTGTGTTCTAATAAACCGATTTAGATTTCCCTTACACTTGTCTTTTGCAAAATACCTTTATATGTAGTTAAGACGAAGTTAAAAACAATATAAAGCATTTTCACAATTTACTTTTGAACATGAATCAATACTAATAAAAATTAAACACACATACGGAAACAAATAAAATCAAACAAACAAATAAATAAACACACAAAGCAAATAAAACAAATAAAGCTTGGGTTGCCTCCCAAGAAGCGCTTTTCTTTATTAACGAGTCTTGTAGCTAGACTCAAAGTCACGTACATTACGTGACTCCATCATCGGTCACGGTTCCTAGGCCATTCTCCTTCGATCCTCTATCAGAATCACTTTCATAGTAAAGGTATTTCGGGTCCACGTGATCAAAAGGATTGTTTCGGTATTTAGAACTAAGTTCCTTATCGTGCTTAAAGAATCCGCTTAACAGGTCAAAAGTGTCCTTACATCCCCTTCTCACATCATCATCACATAACACGAGTTGGGAACTTAACCCATCGAGCCCTTTATAATCATTCTCCTTGAATTCTCTCATCTTGTAAGGCGTTTGGTATGAGATTTCCCTAATCCCATCGGTGAAAGTCATGATCCCATTGAGCTCGTCCACAACCAAGCTTGTGGCCTGGCAAAAAGGTGCCCCAAAAACAACTTGTGATAACCTGGGATCGATGTACTCTTCGATATTATCGACGATTGCGAAGCTCATAGTGAATGTCATATTTCCTACAAACACCTGTATATCATCATCTATGCCGATGTCGTCCTTCCCTTTATGAATCATCCCCCATCTGCAAATGTTGTTATAATGAAACAAGGACATCACATTTTTGGGTAAACATGTGTCAATGTAAACATTATAAAAATGCTTGTGACCAATCATTGCAAGGTATTTTGAGATTATTTGGATCATGTCGCTTAATTCGACCAGGCCTTCTACCGTGTAACCCCCATGCGTTGCCACTTACTGATGGTTGATACTCATACACTTCTTCACAGCCATCCCGAAAAATCACTTTCCTGACACCATCGGTAAATAATGCACTCCTATCATCCTCATCGAGTATCACTCCCGTTGCTTTTATGAATGGTTTGCCTAGAACAAGGCCAGTTAAGGATGGGCTGATGATAGAGTTCATGTTATTAATTACAGTTAACTCGATATGAAAGAGGAACTTTTCTATCACAATTGGTACCCTCCTTATTACCCCGATGATATTAGACCCTTCATATTTGACTTGTTCAATGAAGGCTTCGTTATATAGAGAGAGGATATTGCGCTCATAGAAGAGTTGGGGTTTATGTAGGCATCTTTTATAAACTTTTTCCTAGTGGTGCAAGATATCTTAAAGACCCTAGGAGCGCCATCCTCTATTCTCTCTCCGAATCCCATAGGCGACCTTGCTGTGCCCCTCTCAAGTTCCTCAACCAGGGGGCGGTCTAGCAGTCCTGGGAGCCCATGAGGCATTTCGGATTTCTCTTCCGAGCCCTCCTCATCACTCACCTCTATTGTACTCGAGTTCTTTGGTGAGTCTAGATAGTCGTCGGGCGCCTCGGGCTTCTTTTCGGGAACTTCACCCTCCATTTCATTGTCCACATTCTTGGCTGTTTGTTGGTCCAAATTTGGTTTAGGAACAGGTATTGTTGTAATGGTGTTCACGAAGTGGAGAGGTTTCGAAGGGGTATGAGTATCTCCTATTTTTTTTTCGTTTTGTGATATGTATTTGAAGAGTTTACTAGGGTGCTTGATTTTTACAGGAGGGGGTGTTTGGTGGGTCACCGTAACAGATTTGATCTCATTAACTCGTGCCAACTCACAAGTTGACCTGCCAGCAAGGCGATCATTGATAACCTTTAACAGGTCATCAACCTTGTTGTTCATATCAACTTGCTGTTGTCTGAATTGATTCTCAAGTTTGGAGAGCTGTGTTTCTTGAGAGAGAATGAATTTTTGCAGTGATTCCTCGCGATTTTGTTGTTTATGCGTGTGTCGCTGAGGATAATGTTCAGACCAGGTGAGCGGGGTAGAGTCATTGAATGATACGCTACGAGTTTGGTTCAAACTAAAATTTGGCTTATTCTTCCATGCCTCATACCCATCTTCGGAATTTTTGGGCCCATAATTAGTGGCGAGCCACTTATCTCCCGCCTTATCGATTCGCGAGGATGCGAATTCTTTGAAAGCCTGTTTGGGAAGTTCCATGCAATCATGAGTGTCGTGGGGACCACTACATAATTTACACGAAGAAGTGATTTTGTTCACTTGGCTTGAAGGTTTAGGAGCCTCGTAGGATTTCATGAGAAACTTGACTTGGTCTTCAAGTTCTATGATCCTACGGTCGGAAGTGCTTGAATTGTTCAAAGGTAAAGATATTGCCTTGACCGTTTTATTCAAATCACGGGGATCACTCCAACTTTCGTTGTCATAAAGAGCAAGATCCTCTAGGAGAGCCCATGATTGTTCCGCACTTAGATCACGTAGCTTACCACCGGCCGATTGGTCAATGGTTTGCCTCGTGGAGAGATTGATATGGTCATAGAAGATTTGGACTTGGAGCCAAAGTTCTATGCCATGGTGAGGGACTTTTTGGAGTAAGTCCTTGAATCGAGTCCATGCCTCGTAGAGAGTTTCGCCTTGACGTTGTTGGAACATCAAGATATCATTCCTTAGCTTGGTAGTTCTTCCCGGTGGGAAAAACTGAGCAAGGAAACGAGTGGTGAGATCATCCCAAGAGGTGATGGATCCTGCGGGTTGACGTTCTAGCCACTGACTAGCTTGGTCCCGCAAAGAGAATTGGAAGAGACGCAATCGGGTCGTCTCTCGAGTGGCAACATCAAGGTCTATAGAATCAACGATTTTAAGAAAGTCCTTGAGGTGTTGATTAGGATCTTCAGAACAAAGTCCATGGAATGCGCATCCGCTTTGCACCAACCGGATGGTGTCGGATCGCAAGGGTGTGATATTGGCTCCTTGAGTGAGCTCAATGGTGTTTCGATAGCCATGGTGGCTAGGACGGGAATACTCTCCTAAAGTACGGGCTCTAGGAGGTGGTGGTGGTTGTTGTGGTGGTGGGTTGTGGGGGTTAAGGATATTACCATCTTCCATGATGTCGGATGGTAATGGTTACGAACAAAGACACGAAGAAAATAGATAGACTAAAGAAAATCTAGAAAAATAAAATAAAAATCTCACTAGAAAGGAATCTAGTGAGTAGACCTAATAGAAATAAAAATTCAACCTAAACAATAACTATTCCCCGGCAGCGGCGCCAAAAACTTGATGCGTGGGTTTTGCAACCTTACAACAGGTTTTACCTCTCGAGGGATCTCAAGAGGCTTACAACCCCACCAGGCAGTGTACCTGACCGATGTAGTATAGTGTAATGGTAAGTACGGGGGATTGATCGTTCTCCACAGGGAATAGTGTTCGTTAGGTATGAAAGACTACTCTAATAGGTCTAAGGGTTGAGGAAGATTCTTTTTTATGTTTTTATTATTTTTATGAAAGCAAGTAAAATCTCGGTTTTGAAGGAATGGGCGGAATTAGTTGCTAGTCAACTAACCCAAATAACTACAAATGCAAATAAAATAAAATAACTGAAAATAAAATGTTGGTGAGAAACTTATGTGTAGAGAAATGTGTTTACTTAGATTTCCTTACTCCCTAACTATCTTTTACCGGTTAATTAGTGTGTATTAGTCGCGTGGATGACGGGTGTATTCCTTAATACCATTCGTGGGGTGGCGTACGTACTTCCCCAACTCTACAAGCTCCTACTTCACTCCTATGTCGAGCCGGCTAGGAAGCTCCTAACATGGGATCACTAGAATTCGCTTGTGCATTAAATACAACCATAAAAACCTTTAGTACGCATTTGGTTCATGTTTCTTAAGACGTTCAAGCAAGTTACCGAATAGGAAGTTAGCCAGTTTTCTTAAGCCTAACATAGATAAACAATCATCCAATACAACTAATAACACACTAATAACCAATAATCAATAGCTAGGTTTCATTAGATCTAAGCAAACACAAGATAAATCTAGCCTAACATGTTAAACAAAAGACAAGAATAAGATAGAATCAAACAACACATAGACATATTGAATGATTAATTGATAACTTATCTTTCAATGTAACATGGAAGATCTCAAGGCAAATAGCCTTGAAAAAGAAGCTAAAATCGTCTTAGGGTTTTCTCCCAAAATTCCACACACTAAGCTCTCCCTAATGACAAAAAATTAGAAAACTATATATAGATTTTTGGATCTGACGGCGTCACGTTATGGAGTGTGACGCCGTCACCTCGCCGCTTTTAGGGTTCCCGGATGACCTTCTTGACGCCGTCCCTCTTTAGCTCTTCAAAAATCCATTCTGGCTTATCAAGGCTTGACGCCGTCGAACCTTGAACGTGACGCCGTCCCTCTTTGATTTAAGCCGTGACGCCCTTGATCAAGTTAAAGCGTGACGCCGTCAGAATTCACATGCTATTTTCACTGGCTTATCATGAGTAAATTTCACGTCCACTTTTTCTTGCCAAGGCATGACGCCGTCTGGGGTTAAATGTGACGCCGTCAAAGGTAACTTTCAGCCGATTTTTGAGACTTTGCCGTTTTCTTCACTTTTATGCTCCAAAAACGTCCAAAATGCCTCCTTTTCCAGATTTCTCCTCAAAAGTACCTAAAATGACAAAAGGAACGATTTAGGGCAATATTTGATCAAATAAATACGATTTAGGGCTTAAATGACCCCTTAAAAGCGGTACACTTTTCGCTTCATCAAGGGGTCCAACGCCAACTTCGTGCCTTGTGCTCTTTAATTACCTGAGATAAAACATGCTAAAAGGTCAACACGCAAACGTTAACATCGTGTGATATCATAAAATGATATAACTCACATCATAATAATGATGTAAGTGATGGGGCCCTCGTAGTAGGAGTTTACCGTTCTCCTAGTTTTTCTCAAATAAAGTGCATTTGGGTCGCTATTCCAGCTAACACAAATGGGGTCGTCATCCCGAAATAGATCTATTCACAGTATTCGTGTTCACTCTCAGTGATTAATGGCTCGTGATATGAGGGGCTTTTGGCAATATCGGTAACTTAGGCAATATCAATCAGAATAGCATACAGAAAAATACTTGTGTTCATGCTTAGAGCATGTATCTCCCCACGGGGTTTGAAATCATATAAAAATGTGAGACTATGAACTCACATTGGTGATACAATAGTCAAGTAGAAATCAAGGGATGTAAATGAGTGGCTCCGGCTTGCGACCTAGAGTAATATGGCAAGTGTTTAGATTCGTTGCTTGTGTGGTAAATGCTTAAAGTTCAAAAATATAGTTTTCGAAGTATTATTCGTGTTTTGTGGGTTTTATTTATTTATTGTATATTCGATAGTGATTTATATTTATTCGTTAAGAATAACGTCGATATTTATATTTCGATATTTGTTGTAGTATATCCTAAATAAATTCTTGGTGTAATTAGTTTGTAAATATATAAGTTTTCAAAAATATTATAAAGTTTACAAATCTTACCCTTAACTTATATAAAAGTTACACTTTTAACCCAATGTTTAAAATATTTACAATTTTAGTCCAAAACCTTCAAAATACACTTATTACCCAAACTTTCTGGTATTTACAGTTTCTACCCTCAGTTTTTACTAAAATTTATATTTTCTGTTTCGAACCTTCCTTTTTCCGGATTTTACACTTTTAACCTATATTTCTTAAAAATTACATTTTTTGTCCAAAATTTATAAATCATAAAAATATACTTTCTCTTTGCTTACATAGTTTCAATAGCTTCATTTAGCTTAGGGAAAATAGTTTATTTTCGAAAGGAGTATACAAATGTCGAATGGGCCTTAAGGCCCAACTTCGAAGCCGAGTGGGTTTTTATTATATTAATTTCGTCCTTGGGCTTATAAGCCCAATTAGGGTATGTTTGGTTTTAAAAGAAATACTCGATCAGTGGGAAAAAAATATATATATGTGTATACCCCAAGTAGCCACACCCAGATTTGAACCTGGGTGGAGTGATTAAACACCAATGATATAGCCATTGAGCCAAAGGCTCCTTTGTGTTATATGGGTGTCTCGTACACATTTAAAGGGTCTCGACTGGGTTTAATATATTGCCATGCGGCACAGTTATGCATGCATGGAACTTCATTTAAGGTTTCGACTATAATTCATTTCTAAGTTCCAGTGAGTTAGTGATTTACCATGCTTGTTTTTACTTCATATTAGTATGTATATAATACGTGTATGCATGGTTCATATTTAAAGTGTGTACGCGACTCCTTTGTGAAACAACTTCGGATTTAAACTTATGATACGTCGAGCATATTATGAATTGAACCAATGAGACTCAAGTTATTATACAAAACGAAATGGGTTTGAGAAACTTACGACACCAAATATGGTGGTGATGGCGTACGTATGAGAAGGTGGCAACGAGAACCAAAGAGAACAAGGAAAACCCGACTTTTATCCTAGCTTCCAACGATTCAAACTTGTAACGAATTAAACCCAAGAGTTTCTTAAACTTGCAAAATGCTTAGAGAGTTCTAGTTTTTCTTCTTCTTGCTCGACAGTAAACAAAAGTTGTGTGTTTGTGTTTGAGTTTTGGTAGTAAGAAATGTTTAAGATTTAGGTTCCTTAAGTAGAGGAGTTTGCATGAAATTAGAACATATGCCCTAGTCCAAATCGTCCTTGTCTGTCGACCTTAGCATGGGAAACACAATGGAAAGTTTGGTGACTTCTATGGTGGTTGACTACATGGAGGGTCTTGTGATTACCCAAGGGATTTAGGTTGTAAGTGGAAGACAAGAATTGACTACTTGTACCTTGTGATGGGATTAGAATCTTCTTAATATAGATGTAAGTTTCCAAAGAGAAATGAAATCGTGTGTGTGTACATGGTCTTGGCTAGGTCGACGCATAGGAGTGAGGGAAGAGTGGTGATAACTTTGATGGTAGTTGACATTGCGTGTGTATTGTGTTTACACAAAGGTTTAAGGTTCTAAGGGGGAGACAATGAGATGACTAGTGTACTATATCATGGGATTAGAATCAATTTATGGGAAAGTTAAGAAAGAGGAGGGGCGGCATACAAGGTGGTAATTGTAAGTAATTTAGTTTTTATTAGTTCTTATAGTTTAAGTCAAGAGAAATATTGTGCATGTTATTTGATCTATGGTGCGTTTGATTGCTAGTTGATGGAGTGGAAAAGAAAAGGTTAAGAGTTAGAATTTAGTTTTAAAATTTATTGTGTTATGTATATATTTTGGTGCGTTTGAATATAAATCACAAGAGGTGTGTTTATTCGTTCATTTATTAGTAGGCTACACAAAAATTATAACACATGTTAGGCTAGTGAATTATTATGGACAAAGCCCAAGTTGAGGTGGGTTTAATTTAGTCGAATGAATAGCAAAAGCCCATTAATATATTAAGGGTGTGTTGGGTTAGATCGAGCACAAGATAAAGTGTGTTCGTTTGAGTTATGGCCCAATTGATTTGTCGGGTTTTGCTTAGCCCAAGAACAAATATAGCGTTGGTATATTGGTGAGTCGTTTGTAAATAAATGTGAGTCACGTCACATAATTAATTGCTTCGTATACATTTGTAGATGAAATGTAAAAAAATAAAAATAAAAATAAATTAGCTCGTAAAAAGGGGTTTAATTAAACTCTCTCTCATTGAGTTTCTTCGTGATTATTGTTAATGTTGGGTCCTTCAGTACCCAAGAGTCATTAAAACAGGATTTGAATACAAATTAAGCTAAGTGTTAATTAAACCAAAAACATACTAAGTCACTGAGTGAACAGTCACTCAGTGAGTTACCTTCAAGATGCTCAGGACGAGTCTAAGAAGAAAGACTCACCACACAGGGAGGCGGATCTCCCTGAAGTGTTACTTGAGACAAAGAAGAAGGTAATGGGATCAGTGAGCGTTAGATAAGAGCTCACTGAACCCCCAAGTCTCCTCAACAACAATAACTGAAAACTGAAGGCAAATGACTGAAGAACCTGAAGCCTGAATAAAAGGTGGGATAAAGCGGGATGGTTTTGTGAAGATAAGAACAAGTCTTATCGGGGTCAGACAAACCATCCCTCAAGTGGCTAAAAGTCGAAGAAGTGTCAGGACTGACACTCGAAGACTTTTTGGCGCAATCCTATTGGTTCTTGGAAATGACAACTACTGTTGTAATTGTCAGACACGCTTCCTATTTGTTAATGTAGTTTTAATATTCAGTACTCTCAACATGTTTTCCTATAAATAGCAAACAGATGGAGAAAAGTGTGCTAGGTATTTTGTGCAATAAAAGCTTGGACTTTCACAATACCCCTTTTCTCCTACAAAGAGTAACGTATCCCTGAGATAGCTCAGTGGGTCGAATTGTTACCACTTAAAGCATTGCTTAAGTTTAAATAGGAGACACCATACCTTGTCTATTCAATCCCAAGTGTTTGTTCCGCAAAACACTTGGGTAATAGATTCTTTGATTCACTTCTAATAAGAATTTAAACGTTGAAAATACTCTGTGTTTTTATATTTACGTTTCATTAACTGTTAGAATTAATCAATACATTGTATTAGTCATAAACACAAATAGATTAACTTTATAGTTAACTCTAAGCGTGTTAAGGGAACAACAAGTGGTATCAGAGCCTCTGGTTTATAAAATCTTTCAAAAATAACCAAGAGTGCTCAAGGTTTTTAAAACCAAGATCCTACTATGGCTGATATTAATGTGCCCCAGCTAGTCGACAAAAAGGGTGGAAGCTTTTTAGCTGTTGCACCCAGACTTGAAGCTGGAAAATTTAGCAAGTGGAAAAAGCGAATGCTTTGCTACTTGACTGGTATGGAACCATACTACATCACTTGTGTCAAAGATGGTCCCTATGTCCCAAAGATTGCTGAAGGGCTAAACAAGCCTGAGGCTCAATGGACCATTGATGAGAGGAGGGTGGTCAATCAAGACCAACGCCTAAAAAGCATCATTATATCTTGTCTTCCTGACGATATAATGGAATCAGTCATCAACTGTTCAACAGCCAAGCAAACTTGGGATGACTTGGTCAATAGCTTTGAGGATCCCTCAGATACCAAGGAAAACAGGGTCATGGACCTGAAACTCGAGTATAATACTTTCAGGGCAAAAGACTCTGAAAGTGCCTCTCAGACTTATACCAGATACAAGACTTTAATAAACGAACTATCAAATGATGGTGTAGTGTTGTCTAAGCATGAGACAAATGTTGGCTTTGTCAAGAGTCTCCCTGAGAAGTGGCTAAACTTCTCACAAGGCCTGTGGAATGCTAATCACATTCAGACTCTTGAGCTCCCTGAGATCTATGGGAAGTTTTTCTATGAAGACAACTTAATCTCAAGGAGATACCCTGACTCAAAAGCTCTTGAGTCCAAAAAGGCCTTGACCTCCACACCCATATCAACTGCTTTTTATACTAATGGTGTTGTGCAGGATTTTCAAGAGGATTCTGAGGATGAAATTGATGAAAGGACTAGTGATGAGTACCTAAATGATTTAAACTTGGAATTCCAAGAGAGGGCACTCCTTGCTAGTTCAAAATGTTTCATCAAAAGAAATCAGTCCAACTTTTCTAAAGCAAAAGCAAATGAAACCACTGAATGCTTTAATTGTGGTAAAAAGGGTCATTTTGCTAGGGACTGTTATTCTAAAACCACCTCAGAACCCTCTTACAAATTTTCAGGAAATAGTTCCTCAGGAACTAGCAAGTTTCAACCTAGAATGTTTCAGTCGACCCAACAATTTCAAAACAAGGGTCAAAAAGACTTTGAAGCAAAATATAGGAAAGCTAAGGCTAAACTTGCAATTCTTGAAACTAATCCCTCTATGTCTCAGGCTGCTCAAACATCCAAACCTGTTCAGGCAAAGAACAAGGTTTTAGTAGCTGAAGCTTATGATTGGGATGAAGAAGAGGTCTCCTCAGATGAGGAAATTAGAGTGAGTAAACATCACCATGAAGAAGGTAAACACTTTACTTTCTATGGATGATGATTCTGATTGGCAGTCTTACATGAATTATATTTGTGTAGATCTTAAATTTGTTGAGGAACAAAGGCTTAACATGTTTTCAAAATATAACAACATAGTGTCAGAATTGAATAAATGTAGAGATGAATTGCTTGTACTGAAGCAAGCCAAATTAGAAACAATTACTCTACAAATTCAGAACACTGAAATTTTGAAACAAAACCAAGCCCTACAAACTGAACTTAACAAAGAAAAGGCTGTCATCCAAGGCTGGACCAAAAAGAACCCCAAGGTCTTTGATACTGTGGGTTTAATCCCTAGGAAAACAATAGGAATTGACCATCTCATGGTTAACCCCAATGTGAGTCCCAGTGAATTGACCTTTATTCCAGCTGGCATATCATTTGAGCAAGAAATGCTTCCCAAGTCAAATGACTGGATTGTCAGGGACAACCCAGTCAGTAAGTTACCAAACTTTGAGACTGGAAAGATCTTGCTTCCTGAAAGTCAGGCCTTGAAAAATATGCTTGGACTCTCTGACCAACTCAGTAGTACTGAGTTAGTAAGTGATGAAGCGAAAAGTGTACCGCTTTTAAGGGGTCATTTAAGCCCTAAATCGTATTTATTTGATCAAATATCGCCCTAAATCGTTCCTTTTGTCATTTTAGGTACTTTTGAGGAGAAATCTGGAAAAGGAGGCATTTTGGACGTTTTTGGAGCATAAAAGTGAAGAAAACGACAAAGTCTCAAAAATCGGCTAAAAGTTACCTTTGACGGCGTCACAATTAACCCCAGACGGCGTCATGCCTTGGCAAGAAAAGTTGGACGTGAAATTTACTCATGATAAGCCAGTGAAAATAGCATGTGAATTCTGACGGCGTCACGCTTTAACTTGATCAAGGGCGTCACGGCTTAAATCAAAAGGGGACGGCGTCACGTTCAAGGTTCGACGGCGTCAAGCCTTGATAAGCCAGAATGGATTTTTGAAGAGCTAAAGAGGGACGGCGTCAAGAAGGTCATCCGGGAACCCTAGAAGCGGCGAGGTGACGGCGTCACACTCCATAACGTGACGCCGTCAGATCCAAAAATCTATATATAGTTTTCTAATTTTTTGTCATTAAAGGAGAGCTTAGTGTGTAGAATTTTGGGAGAAAACCCTAAGACGAGTTTAGCTTCTTTTTCAAGGCTTTTTGCCTTGAGATCTTCCATGTTACATTGAAAGATAAGTTATCAATTAATCATTCAATATGTCTATGTGTTGTTTGATTCTATCTTATTCTTGTCTTTTGTTTAACATGTTAGGCTAGATTTATCTTGTGTTTGCTTAGATCTAATGAAACCTAGCTATTGATTATTGGTTATTAGTGTGTTATTAGTTGTATTGGATGATTGTTTATCTATGTTAGGCTTAAGAAAACTGGCTAACTTCCTATTCGGTAACTTGCTTGAACGTCTTAAGAAACATGAACCAAATGTGTACTAAAGGTTTTTATGGTTGTATTTAATGCACAAGCGAATTCTAGTGATCCCATGTTAGGAGCTTCCTAGCCGGCTCGACATAGGAGTGAAGTAGGAGCTTGTAGAGTTGGGGAAGTAAGTACGCCACCCCACGAATGGTATTAAGGAATACACCCGTCATCCACGCGACTAATACACACTAATTAACCGTAAAAGATAGTTAGGGAGTAAGGAAATCTAAGTAAACACATTTCTCTACACATAAGTTTCTCACCAACATTTTATTTTCAGTTATTTTATTTTATTTGCATTTGTAGTTATTTGGGTTAGTTGACTAGCAACTAATTCCGCCCACTCTTTCAAACCCGAGATTTTACTTGCTTTCATAAAAAATTATAAAAACACAAAAAGAATCTTCCTCAACCCTTAGACCTATTAGAGTAGTCTTTCATACCTAACGAACACTATTCCCTGTGGAAACGATCAATCCCCCGTACTTACCACTACACTATACTACATCGGTCAGGTACACTGCCTGGTGGGGTTGTAAGCCTCTTGAGATCCCTCGAGAGGTAAAACCTGTTGTAAGGTTACAAAACCACGCACCAAGTTTTTGGCGCCGCTGCCGGGGAATAGTTATTGTTTAGGTTGAATTTTTATTTCTATTAGGTCTACTCACTAGATTCCTTTCTAGTGAGATTTTTATTTTCTTTTTCTAGATTTTCTTTAGTCTATCTATTTTCTTCGTGTCTTTGTTCGTAACCATTACCATCCGACATCATGGAAGATGGTAATATCCTTAACCCCCACAACCCACCACCACAACAACCACCACCACCTCCTAGAGCTCGTACTTTAGGAGAGTATTCCCGTCCTAGCCACCATGGCTATCAAAACACCATTGAGCTCACTCAAGGAGCCAATATCACACCCTTGCGATCCGACACCATCCGGTTGGTGCAAAGCGGATGCGCATTCCATGGACTTCGTTCTGAAGATCCTAATCAACATCTCAAGGACTTTCTTAAAATTGTTGATTCTATAGACCTTGATGTTGCCACTCGAGAGACGACCCGATTGCGTCTCTTCCAATTCTCTTTGCGGGACCAAGCTAGTCAGTGGCTAGAACGTCAACCCGCAGGATCCATCACCTCTTGGGATGATCTCACCACTCGTTTCCTTGCTCAGTTTTTCCCACCGGGAAGAACTACCAAGCTAAGGAATGATATCTTGATGTTCCAACAACGTCAAGGCGAAACTCTCTACGAGGCATGGACTCGATTCAAGGACTTACTCCAAAAAGTCCCTCACCATGGCATAGAACTTTGGCTCCAAGTCCAAATCTTCTATGACCATATCAATCTCTCCACGAGGCAAACCATTGACCAATCGGCCGGTGGCAAGCTACGTGATCTAAGTGCGGAACAATCATGGGCTCTCCTAGAGGATCTTGCTCTTTATGACAACGAAAGTTGGAGTGATCCCCGTGATTTGAATAAAACGGTCAAGGCAATATCTTTGCCTTCGAGCAATTCAAGCACTTCCGACCGTAGGATCATAGAACTTGAAGACCAAGTCAAGTTTCTCATGAAATCCTACGAGGCTCCTAACCCTTCAAGCCAAGTGAACAAAATCACTTCTTCATGTGAATTATGTAGTGGTCCCCACGACACTCGTGATTGCATGGAACTCCCCGAACAAGCTTTTGTGGACTACGCATCCTCGCGTACCGACGGAGCGGGAGACAAGTGGTACACTTTCAAACCCGAGCCAAACCATTACGGTGATACATACAACCCCTCATGGAAAAATCACCTGAACCTTAGGTGGAAACAAAACCAAAACGCACAACAAACCAATTCTTCCAACCCACCTAATCGTTTCCAATCAAGCGGTTCCAACTCGAACCGTACTTTCAACAACAATCCTTCCGGCAATGGTAGTACCGATAACTTTGAAGGATTGATGTCTCAATTTATGGCATCTCAAGAAGCTCGTTTAGCCAAGTTTGAAGCCGATTTCAAACAAAAACAAAGCGAGATGACCGATAAGATTGACACCTTGTTGAAAGCCCTCAATGACCGAGAAATGGGAGCACTCCCTAGCAACACGGTCAAGAACCCGAAACTAAACGTCAACGCTATTTCATCGGTTTCGTCCCCTAGTTCTTGTCCACAATATTATTCGGTCAATTCCATGAGCACGTGTTTCAAACAAACCCAAGTCGTTCCAAATGACCAAGAAGTTATGACATCCAAATTGGTCAACAACATAGTTGAAACACCTCCCACTCAAAACCTTGACGAAGAATTCAAGGAGCTCCACCTTGAAAGTCCGGTTGTTGATGAGTTGGATGAGAAGAAGCTCAAGTTAGGCGAAAAAGGGACCGCCTTTGTTCAAAACAAGCTACCTAAGAAGTTAGATGATCCGGGCTTATTTGTTCTACCTTGCAAGATCGGTAATTCGGAGTCTTATGACACATTAGCCGATCTTGGATCAAGCCTTAACCTACTTCCGTTACCTCTCTACACCTCTCTAAAACTAGGAAAACTAGAAGAAACCGAGGTGATAATAGGTTTAGCGGATGGGAGTGTTGCTTACCCGGTTGGAGTAGTTAAGGACGTGTTAGTGCACATTGGAAAACTAACCATTTTAGCCGATTTCCACGTCCTTGATATGGTTAGCGACCCTACATGCCCCTTGTTGATAGGTAGAGGATTTTTGGCGACCGCTAGTGCTATGATTGATTGTAAGGAATCCAAGATAGCGGTAGGAGAAGGAGATACTTGGTCAGTCTATGATGTTAAGAAACATGCCTATGATACTAGTGAGGAACCAACACCACATTGGCTAGAATCAAATAGGAGACCATCTAGATATGGACCTTGGATTGATAGAGACTTCATAGGACCCCAACGCACATTTTACCTAGAAGAGGACTTTGTTAACCGAACGCATACGGTAGAGCAACTCTTGGCTAGGGACACCGAATTGGATCCATTTGAAGATTCTCTAGTTTTTAGAAAGATGATTGATTTCCTAGGAGTTTTGCCAATTAACCTAGGAATGAATAAGTGGATTTGTGAGGAAGATGATCATAAGTGGAATTGGGATAAACCACCCAAAGATGGAGATGGGTCATGGCATATTAAGATGACATTGTATGACCCGGATGGAGAGAAGTTTGAAAAGATATATCGTACTAAGCGGACCAATAGGAAACTTCAATCCAAGCTTAACCCTAAAGACGTCCTCGATGATGAGCTTACTTACATAGGGTAGCGTGACTTTGAGTCTAGCTACAAGACTCGTTAATAAAGAAAAGCGCTTCTTGGGAGGCAACCCAAGCTTTATTTGTTTTATTTGCTTTGTGTGTTTGTTTAATTGATTGTTTGATTTTATTTGTTTCCGTATGTGTGTTTAATTTTTATTCTTATTGATTCATGTTCAAAAGTAAATTGTGAAAATGCTTTATTTTGTTTTTAACTTCGTCTTAACTACATATAAAGGTATTTTGCAAAAGATAAGTGTAAGGGAAATCTAAATCGGTTTATTAGAACACAAATGAACATGAATCGTAATAATAATAAATTAACATACATATTCGTATTTGTTTGAGTCAAATGCTTGTATCGAGTCATAATGATGTTTTGCAGGATTTCCAGGAAGTAAGGTAAAGGTTTTTCCAGAAATTTTCCGGAAACTTAAAATGAAAATTTTTGTCAGGTCATTTCTGACGGCGTCAGGGGTTATAACCTGACGGCGTCAGATTTAATTTTCAGAAATTTTTGAAAGTTTTGTTTTCATAAAAAGTTTTTATTAAAATCTCCAACTTATAATCTCCAGGAATCTGCAAAATTATCATTCCACAAGCATTATATCCTTATATATAGATTTTTCCCGCCGATGTTATGCAGGTTTTTCGTGTTTGTTTTCTCAGGTTTAACAGGTTATTTTGGACAAGGAGATGTTTATGGAATCAAGCTTATGGCGATGCATTAGTCATGGAGCTTCAACATTACCTTGGAAGAAGATTTAACCGTATTATTTCATTATCCACCGAGCGAATCAGGGGAGTATTTGATTTCATTCTTTTACTTTATACTTTTACATCTTGTAATTTGAACATTGGGGACAATGTTCATCTTAAGTGTAAGGGGGGGGGGTAAAAGTACGATTTTAGAGAATGCCATTGCGCTTGATTTTTGTTTGTTTAATGGTAGATGTGTAATAAAACTGAGATAAATACCTGTTAGGGCAATTTTAGTGCCAAATTTAAAATTTTTTACAACATATAGGAGTGAAACTTTGGTCTTAATGAGCGTCTCATGGATAGGAGTTATATGACTAGCACAAAAACCGTACCACTAAAAAATTTTCCACCCCCAAATATGTGAGGTTCGCCCCTAGAATTGGTAGGAAAAGCATTTATGCTATGATGTGTGTACCGGTAGCACTTAGATTCTAGAACTTGCGTTAGGACCATTCCGAGGCCACAAGTGAGACTACATTCGTGTAGTTAGATTTACTACATGATAAGAGGCATTAGGATTAACCCATTGTTTTACACCTGTGTTTTTGTTATAATTACTTTGGCTACATTGGTCAAATAATTCTCCCACACCCTTTGCGTTGTACTCATTTTTAGTACACGATACCCCTAGTACACCCCTCAGAGCCTATCTTTTTCGTTTCGACCTTTAAGCATTTTACTTAAAGGAAGAATTTGTTACACCCCACTAAAATGTACACCCAAATCGCCTTAGCCTACCTTGTATGCACTCATTTTTAGTGCATTATTGTGACAACATTTGTTTAAACCCAAGTTAATTATCTAGTTGATTACATGGTTGCTAAGTCGAGTCATATCCTTGTACATATTGTTTTGGGACGATTGGGACTCATGGGTAAAGTACTAGTGTAATGGAGTAATGGGGAAGAACATCATTTATTACCCCCATATGTGCTAAATGTTTTAAAAGTACTCCAAGTTTTTCAATTATCTTAATTCGAGTCATTAGAATAGTAATTTGTAAAGTTATGTAAAAGTTCAAGTGTAAGGGGAATGCAATGCCCCTATGATGTATTATTTTGGATGGTAGGGCAAGAGTGTATGCACACAAAAAAAAAAAAAAAAAAAAAAAAAAAAAAAAAAAAAAAACGAAAAAATCAAGAAAAATACAAAAAAATGAGAAAAAGAAAAAGTAGAAAAAACATACGGACTACCATCCCGTTTCATTTTATGTTTATTTTTATGTTTTTGTTATTTTGTTATTTTCTTTCATTTGCTTAAATCGAGTCGAGTCTTGGCTTAGCAACATTGTATAGTACATGTAATTAATCAAGATCTTTAACTCGCCACCAGTAAAATATCATTTATCCAACAAAACCGTGTTTTCCTTTTCCCTACACCTAACGTTATAACCCATTTAAAAGCCCTCTTTGATAGTTTATCTTAGGTGCTTACGCCTAGTGGAGGAGGTTTTCGATCCTTTCCCAAGCCTATGGTAATCTATTTGCTATGACAGGTAGTGAGAGATATTATCCGTTTTCATTTATGAGATTTATTTTGATGACACTTGAGAGATGTGAGTATCTAAACACTACTTGTGAGGTGCTAGTTTGTAATCTCCGTGCTTATTATGATTGAAGTGGAACGATTATTTGTTGTAATTATTTTTATGTTAGCATTAAATGACCCCTAACTTGTATTTTGATTAGAATAAAAGCGCATTTGCTTGAGGACAAGCAAATCTCAAGTGTAAGGGTATTTGATGAAGCGAAAAGTGTACCGCTTTTAAGGGGTCATTTAAGCCCTAAATCGTATTTATTTGATCAAATATCGCCCTAAATCGTTCCTTTTGTCATTTTAGGTACTTTTGAGGAGAAATCTGGAAAAGGAGGCATTTTGGACGTTTTTGGAGCATAAAAGTGAAGAAAACGACAAAGTCTCAAAAATCGGCTAAAAGTTACCTTTGACGGCGTCACAATTAACCCCAGACGGCGTCATGCCTTGGCAAGAAAAGTTGGACGTGAAATTTACTCATGATAAGCCAGTGAAAATAGCATGTGAATTCTGACGGCGTCACGCTTTAACTTGATCAAGGGCGTCACGGCTTAAATCAAAAGGGGACGGCGTCACGTTCAAGGTTCGACGGCGTCAAGCCTTGATAAGCCAGAATGGATTTTTGAAGAGCTAAAGAGGGACGGCGTCAAGAAGGTCATCCGGGAACCCTAGTAGCGGCGAGGTGACGGCGTCACACTCCATAACGTGACGCCGTCAGATCCAAAAATCTATATATAGTTTTCTAATTTTTTGTCATTAAAGGAGAGCTTAGTGTGTGGAATTTTGGGAGAAAACCCCTAAGACGAGTTTAGCTTCTTTTTCAAGGCTTTTTGCCTTGAGATCTTCCATGTTACATTGAAAGATAAGTTATCAATTAATCATTCAATATGTCTATGTGTTGTTTGATTCTATCTTATTCTTGTCTTTTGTTTAACATGTTAGGCTAGATTTATCTTGTGTTTGCTTAGATCTAATGAAACCTAGCTATTGATTATTGGTTATTAGTGTGTTATTAGTTGTATTGGATGATTGTTTATCTATGTTAGGCTTAAGAAAACTGGCTAACTTCCTATTCGGTAACTTGCTTGAATGTCTTAAGAAACATGAACCAAATGCGTACTAAAGGTTTTTATGGTTGTATTTAATGCACAAGCGAATTCTAGTGATCCCATGTTAGGAGCTTCCTAGCCGGCTCGACATAGGAGTGAAGTAGGAGCTTGTAGAGTTGGGGAAGTAAGTACGCCACCCCACGAATGGTATTAAGGAATACACCCGTCATCCACGCGACTAATACACACTAATTAACCGGTAAAAGATAGTTAGGGAGTAAGGAAATCTAAGTAAACACATTTCTCTACACATAAGTTTCTCACCAACATTTTATTTTCAGTTATTTTATTTTATTTGCATTTGTAGTTATTTGGGTTAGTTGACTAGCAACTAATTCCGCCCACTCTTTCAAACCCGAGATTTTACTTGCTTTCATAAAAAATTATAAAAACACAAAAAGAATCTTCCTCAACCCTTAGACCTATTAGAGTAGTCTTTCATACCTAACGAACACTATTCCCTGTGGAGAACGATCAATCCCCCGTACTTACCACTACACTATACTACATCGGTCAGGTACACTGCCTGGTGGGGTTGTAAGCCTCTTGAGATCCCTCGAGAGGTAAAACCTGTTGTAAGGTTACAAAACCACGCATCAGTAAGTGAGCCTGAATCAGATTCATATCCACCACTCCCTCGACTGAATACCCTTCACGGTGCTGCACCAAACATAGGCCTCCCACCAATGGTCTATTCCCAACACTCTCCAAAGGAGAGGTCAGGAATGGGAAAAAAATCCTGAAAAGACAAACCCTTGAAGTCTCAGTTGATACTGATGACTCATCAACTTCAGTCCCTTCTGAAGTAATAACCCAAAGCCCTGACTCAAAATTTGATCAGTTGGCTGAAATGGTCAGGAAGCTGGGTGAGAAGATTGCATCTTCTGAGAAACCTTCTCAATCCAAGAAGAAGGAACAAAAAACAGCTTCCTCAAGCACCAAACCCAAACCCTCAAAACCCCTGAAAGGATGTGAGCTGTGTAACTACACCAATCATTTCACTGATGATTGCTATAGAATCCTTTACTGCATGATTTGCAAAAAGGATGATCACAGGACTTCTGATCACAAAACACACTCAGTCACATCAAAGATGGCAGGCCTTAAAGCTCAGTCTTTAAACTACCCTTCTGATTCTAAATAGAAACAGAAACAAAAGGCCAAGCCTTTTGCACCTTGCCCCTACTGTGGGTTCAATGACCACCATCCTAAGGATTGTCAAATTGACAATTGTTGTGAAAATAGTGGAGGTCCCACTCATGACACCTCAGGACATGATAAGGTCATTCAGGCCAGAAGAGGTATGACAAAGTCAGCCTCTCAGTCTATTGAGTCTACATCTGCAATCAAATGCATAATTTGTGGTAGCTCAGTCCACTCCACCACTAACCATAAATCAATTATAAATGTTAAAAAGACACCCAAAGCTAAGCCCTCCAAGAAGTGGAATCCTAGAAAGAACTAACCCAGTTTACTATTTGTGCAGAAACATGCCAGGGATCCTGTTTGGCATCTAGATAGTGGATGTTCAAGGAGCATGACTGGTGTGAAGGAGTATTTGTACAAGTATGTTGATGAATCAGGACCCAAAGTGATGTTTGCTGATAACTCATCATGTCTCACTAAAGGTTATGGGTTAGTAAACTGCAATGGTATAGTCTTTACTAGCATAACTTATGTAAATGGTCTTAAATACAATTTGATCAGTGTCAGTCAACTATGTGATGCTAAATACATAGTTCAGTTTGATGATAAACAAGTAATCATCTTCAATGCTAATAAGGAAGTTGCCCTTGTTGCACCAAGAAGACATGATGTTTATGTGTTGGACATGTCCAGTCTGACTCAGAATGGAACTTGTCTCTTTACCTAGGCCACTGATACTCTCAACTGGCTTTGGCATAAGAGACTCTCCCACCTGAACTTCAAAAACATAAACAACCTTATGAAACAAAACAAGGTCCTTGGCTTACCATCTCTTGTGTTTTCAAAGGATAAACCATGCTCAGCTTGTGAAAAAGGTAAACATCACAGAGCATCCTTTAAAACCAAAACCAACTTTTCCATCAGGAACTGCCTACATCTTCTCCATATGGATCTATTTGGACCAATCAGTCCAAGATCCATTAACCATGAGAAGTATACTCTGGTCATTGTTGATGAGTACTCAAGATACACTTGGGTATACTTCCTGATCAAAAAGAGTCAGGCAGCTGAAACAATTATGTCCTTTGTCAGGAATATTGAAAATCAAAATGACATCAAAGTCAAACAGATTAGAACTGACAAAGGAACAGAGTTCAAAAATAATGAACTTGAATGTTTCTGTGATGAGAAAGGAATTTCCCAAAATTTTTTGTAACACCCCAACCCGACAAGGGTAAAGATATCACAACAATGGTTTCATATCAGATCAAAACAAAGCATACATCTATAGTAATACAAGAAATCTCAAAGGTTACAAATGAAATACGGAAATTTACAAGGTTACAAATGCAAATACTAATTCTGAAATATAATAACTTCTAATCACTTCTAAGTCCAAAAGTAGCTTATCAAGTCTTCTAAGTCCAAGGTACTCTCCACCCATTCCCAGCTTCCTACTAAAACCTGCCGCAGGAAAAGAAATGCGGCTGAGCTACGAGTGCTCAGTGAACAGATATAACGATAACAAACAGAAATAGAGAATAGTACAGAATAACAGAAACAAAGGTCAAACAGATGTAATATGGTTCAAGGGATAAGTAAAAGAATAAGTATAAAGGAAAGAGAAAAGGGATAGTAATCCACCACGAGCCCAGAAACAGATCATATCATATCGTAACCATAAATCTTCACATCATATAGAGGGGAGACCTCTCAGATAATCAGATAATATGAGGGGTGTCCTCATTCTTCAAATGGAGTAGCTAGCTCCCAGATATATGTAAAAGGCGTGTATTGCACACAAGCACCAGTCACCAGACAATAATAAATCATATATAGATAATCCACTAAACATATCAGATCTAGGATGCATCCATACGCCCCCTGAACAATATACTGGCCATAATAACAGAGGTGTGCACATAATAATCAGAGATAGGGACGGTGTGTAACATCACTCAAACACACTAGAGTCATGCCATTGGTGCATCAATGACATGGCCATGTTACCTTCATGGCTAGGGTCACAAATTTTGGCTCGGGTATCAAACTAAGAGTCAGATATCATATCAAATCAGAGTGTCATAACAGATGGCTCATAACAGATAGTTCATAACAGATGGTTTAATATCAGAAGGTTCAATATCAAGAGTTTATAATCAAAGTTCCATAGTAACAGTTTATTTAAAAAGGTTTCTATTTAAAAGTCCATTTGAGAAATCTTTCAATATTGGTTTTCCTAAAAATAATCTTTCAAAATAGTTTTCATAAATAATTAAAAAGGTTTTCTCTGCCAGTTATAAAATCAAGTGTATCAAGGTTCAAGTCAAGGTTTATGGCAAAGTCCAAAACAAAAGATCAAAGTAAGGGTTCAAAGCAAAAGATCACATCAGAGGTTCACATCAGAAGGGAACATAGCAATGGCATAGGGAAGTCCTAATACGAATCAAATAAAAAGAAACGAAGGCACCTTACTGAGAAGGGCAGAATATCTGTACCTTATTCGAAACAAAAGCAAACAATGAAAGAAACGTCACGAGATGATCACTCCCGCTTCACGGAACCTATATGAATTAATATCCAAGTATTACTTTAAGTTCAATTGAATTTTAGTATGCTTTTAATTTTTAGTAATTTTCTATTTTTGTGACGTTTTAGTAAGTTCTTCCGGAATTAGCAACATTAGTCATTTATCATTAATGATACCATTTAGTTAAGTTAATTATTTAAAATGACACCATACACGAGTTGGGACTTATTATGAATATGAAGTAGGTTTAGGGTCTTAATGTGACTAAATGATAAAGTATAAGGTAAATATAACATTTAGTGGAAAAAGCATGTGTCTACTCTAATCCAAAACGTCTCACACACACTACCCTATGACTTGATCATTCGAAGAAAGAAAGAAGAAAACAGGACCATGCTTTACTATACTCCTACTGACATGCTTCTCTTATTAGTATTATATTAAACCAAAAGCAAACAAATTTACTCTTATTTTATGATTCACAAATACTGGAAGACCAAACTACCATGCACACTAACAGCCCTTACTCACACACGACGACAATCACATGGACGCCTTCAAAACCACGACCAATGAGTAAAGCATACGACACACTCACACAAGACCCATTTACAGCCACCCTTTTAAACACCAAAAACTAGAACAGTGACTCCCCTTTTAGTTTGTTTATCATCGACTAGAAACCCAAATGCAACCATGCCCCTTTCTCTTATCTTTTAGATCGTTAGGATTAGATGAAAGATAGTTTTGGGTCGTGTAATGGTGGATCGAATAGCTTCAAGTATAATAGCTTCTATATGACGACATGTAAAAGATTACCCAAGTCGTTATTTTATGTGAAAGAAGTGTGATCTCATGCGAGTTTATGGGTCGAATATGAGTGTTTTAACAGGTTGTAGACTCGCGCATCGACACACAAATCTATACTCTCATTTCATGATTTGATGCTGTGCTTATATGTGTCATATTACTTGTATAAAATAGATCAACAATGTTTATATTTCGGATTCCAGGCGCCATGTGAAAACCAGTGTCGAGATATATACATATATGTTTTCATTATTTCATGTGTTGCATATTTCATCATTCAATGTTATCCCAATACCCTTTCATTCATGTACACTTTAGATCGACCCATAGCCTCGTTTTAGATTATAACTTATTAATATGTTATGATTACATGATGACGAGAACAGAACTAAAACATGTTGTACCTGGTGTCGATGAGGAAGGGGACAACACAAGATCCAGGATTCACAAACCCACACCTATTAGTGCTACCCAAGACTCACGATCAAGCCACAAGATTACCACGATCAAACACAGCTTTGCTTAGCCCTAGCACGCCTCCTTTGTACCATCTTTGCACCACTCAAATGGAATCAACATTATGCTGCCGCCACTTAGGTTTGTTTAGGGTTTATGGTGAATTTTTGAATGAGTATAGTTCGGTCATTATATGGAGAAAATAAGGGAATTTTTGGGCTGGAAAGTTGGCCGAGTAATAGGGATCACATGGGACCAATTTCTTATTTTATAATCCACAATGAATCTAGTCATATTTTTGTAGGCTTAAATTGTGTACAAACTTTTAAAATATATTTGGCCCTTTTGCTATAACTTTTGCACGGGTGATATTTCTTAGTATAGCATGCACAAATGTCTATTTTAATGTAGTTAGGTTATGGATTTTTTTTTTCTATTATTTTTTTTATATATATACTTTATGTGTTGTAAAAAAAATTAAACTAGAGGGTAATTTAGGTATTTCAACTGAATAGAAAAATGAGGGTTTTACAACTCTTCCCCTCTAAAAAAGAAATTTTCGTCCTCGAAAATTGAAGTCGCAAAGTTAAACGAAGTCGTAGCAAGTCGCAAAAGATCATCACAAACATTCTCACGCCCGAGGAGGTATTTCCAAAAAGATCTTCAGACCAAATAGTTTCTCATGACTCAAATCAAAACGAGGTGGGTTCAAATTTCTCAGAAGGAGACAAAATAAGTTGATTTCTGAGCAAAAGGTCCATGCAACATAAAAATGGACGATAGGTGAATCTTCTAGAAAGCTCATATGGAATACGAACAAGATTTCAAATCAATTTAACTGTTTCAACAGTAGAGAGCTCTACAAAGAGTTCTAGATTTATTACTGAGGTCAACGGAATGCTAAACGAGAGTCCAAACTCATCCAGATATCTAATGAACGAAAACAGAGTATACGCATAGGTAGAACGAACCTATGGTCTCACTAATCACGGATAATCCAACGGAGATCAAATTCTAAACTTCTTAGGTACTCCCCCAGATATCCTATGGCCACAATGAGTGCACGTTATATGGTGTAAGTATTATCACGTTGATCAGGCGTCATAATACTAGCACCACATAAATATGCCTTCATGATGATCATACTTTATCTCGAGTCGTAATCAAAACCACCTATCTTAATCCACCTAGTACTTCTATAGTCTCAAAGGTCATCAAAATCAAACACCATAACTAAGAGGAGAACGAACTATTCAAAAGAGTTAACGGAAGTCCCAGAATGTCTATCAGAATTTGTTACATCGTTAAAAAGCATCAGATCGTCCATCATTCGTCAAATTTCACATAACAAAACCATCGTCCAGCATACGCAGAATGAACACTGAGCGGAATTACTAACAGGGAACATAACTCATTCAAGGGGTCCTATCATCAGTTAACGGAAATTTGAGTAGGTCAAGAGGAAATGAATTACGTCATCCATAGCTTCATTCTTCACAAAATCAACTCTTCCAAACACAAACGTTTGCTTCAGAATTATCGTCCATTCAAATACATGATCTTAAACTTCTTCCAAGTCCATGCAGTCTATCGTATGATCATAGGGTGGAAAGGAAATATAACTCGAGTCTGGTCCCTCAAGCCTTCGGCACCTCCTCTTGGAACTGTGGTGTAGTAACGTGAATCTCCAGTATGGTCACTTGTGCATTCTTCCATCCGCGAGTCTTCTTCTGCTCTCAATTCATCTTAGTACAACTCAAATGGATAGAGAAGCAAGACTGCGGTTTAAGACATGTCTTCAGCATAGTTCGAAATTCGCCCACTCAACTGCCGTCATCGCCAGATGCATGGTAGTGTTGTCTGCTACAATCTCTGGACGCCAATCAAATCTACTTCTTCCAGAATAAAGGGTCATTCTACAAGATGGTCTACATGTTCCTCTTCATGCATAAAACTGAAATACTTCCCGGAGGTTACTCTCAGATAGTCATCTCTTTTTCTTAGATGTCCTTGGGGTTGCTTCTTCAGTCCTTCAATCATTAAAAGAGGCCGTCTGGTACAGAGTTTACAGAGATAGAATCAATCATTGATACACTAAATTGAAAGATGGTCATGGTAGTGATACGATTAGGTTTACGATAGTCGATACTCAAAGTTTTCTCTTTCTTCTTCACAAGCTAATAGTGTATTCAAAGGGAACACTGAGGTGAACAAAATCATATTCCATCAGCTTCTTCAATCTCTCAACTTCGATAGCATTTTGGTTCGTCAACTGAGGTCGATTCAAATTTCATTCTACTTCTCAACCAGGAGGGAAACCCAAGAGTTACATCGGAGAACACCATAAAATTTTGCACAACAAAACTTCCAATGCCAAAGTTTTCTAAGAGTGGATACAAATAAGTGTCAGGGGACAATCATCAATCAAATGAGATCGAGGTAGATGTTTCCATAGCAGCGTTAACAGATTTGAGCGGTTACCGGTTATCATAACGAGAGTGGGATGAAACATATTACTAAAGGTCACAAATCAGATACGGTAGTCCCTGGCAGCGTATGAGGGCCAGCCAATCCATAACTTAAAGACCTCAAAATCGAATATATCAAAAGTAAACGGATTCGTAGGATGAGTACGTGATGAAGCGAAAAGTGTACCGCTTTTAAGGGGTCATTTAAGCCCTAAATCGTATTTATTTGATCAAATATTGCCCTAAATCGTTTCTTTTGTCATTTTAGGTACTTTTGAGGAGAAATCTGGAAAAGGAGGCATTTTGGACGTTTTTGGAGCATAAAAGTGAAGAAAACGGCAAAAGTCTCAAAAATCGGCTGAAAGTTACCTTTGACGGCGTCATATTTAACCCTGGACGGCGTCATGGCTTGGCAAAAGTGGTGGATGTGAAATTTACTCATGATAAGCCAGAGAAATTGCATGGAAATTCTGACGGCGTCACCCTTTAATTTGATCAAGGTCGTCACGTTATAATTCAAAGAGGGACGGCGTCACGTTCATAGTCTGACGGCGTCAAGCCTTGATAAGCCAGAACGGATTTTGGAGAGCTAAAGAGGGACGGCGTCAAGAAGGTCATCCGAGAACCCTAAAAGCGGCGAGGTGACGGCGTCACACTCCATAACGTGACGCCGTCAGATCTAAAAATCTATATATAGTTTTGCGATTCTTTGTCATTAGTGTGGAACTTATTGGGGAACTTTGTGTGTGAAAACCCTAGGACGAATTTGGCAGCTCTTTCAAGGCTTTTTGCCTTGAGATCTTCCATGTTACATTGAAGATAAGTTATCAATTAATCATTCAATATGTCTATGTGTTGTTTGATTCTATCTTATTCTTGTCTTTTGTTTAACATGTTAGGCTAGATTTATCTTGTGTTTGCTTAGATCTAATGAAACCTAGCTATTGATTGTTGGTTATTAGTGTGTTGTTAGTTGTATTGGATGATTGTTCATCTATGTTAGGCTTAAGAAAACTGGCTAACTTCTTATTCGGTAACTTGCTTGAACGTCTTAAGAAACATGAACCAATGCGTACTAAAGGTTTTTATGGTTGTATTTAATGCACAAGCGAATTCTAGTGATCCCATGTTAGGAGCTTCCTAGCCGGCTCGACATAGGAGTGAAGTAGGAGCTTGTAGAGTTGGGGAAGTACGTACGCCACCCCACGAATGGTATTAAGGAATACACCCGTCATCCACGCAACTAATACACACTAATCAACCGGTAAAAGATAGTTAGGGAGTAAGGAAATCTAAGTAAACACATTTCCCTCCACATAAGTTTTCACCAACATTTTCATTTTTGTTATTTTATTTTATTTGCATTCGTAGTAATTTGGGTTAGTTGACTAGCAACTAATTCCGCTCACTCTTTCAAACCCGAGATTTTACTTGCTTTCATAAAAATATAAAAACATAAAAAGAATCTTCTCTCACCCTTAGACCTATTAGAGTAATTTTTCATACCTAACGAACACTATTCCCTGTGGAGAACGATCAATCCCCCGTACTTACCACTACACTATACTACATCGGTCAGGTACACTGCCTGGTGGGGTTGTAAGCCTCTTGAGATCCCTCGAGAGGTAAAACCTGTTGTAAGGTCGCAAAACCACGCATCAAGTTTTTGGCGCCGCTGCCGGGGAATAGTTATTGTTTAGGTTTGAATTTTTATTTTATTAGGTCTACTCGCTAGATTCCTTTCTAGTGAGATTTTTATTTTCTTTTTCTAGGATTATCTTTAGTCTATCTTTTTCTTTGTTTCTTTGTTCGTAAAAGAAATTTCCATTGACTCTTCCGTTCACCATTATAGAGAACGTGAATCCACTACATAATCTACCCCTTCCACTCCAAAATGACATCTTTATGTTCCGTCGACATAATGGTGAATCTTTTTCCGATACATGGACTCGTTTCAAATACTTATTAAAAAAGGTCTTTCATCATGGTCTTGACTTATTGTTTCCACTTCAAATCTTTTACACTCGTATCGACCGCCAAACCCAGCAGGAGATTGAAAATATGGAAGATGGGAAAATGTGGGATTATGGTGATGAAGAGGCATGGGAAATCTTTGAGATTCTCGCCCAAAAAAGAAGTGGAACATGTGACCCAAAAAATGCAAGCTTAGACCTATTTGGTATTTGGATAAATCAATCGGAAGGTTTGTTTAGGAATGAGGTGGGTAGAGTTGAGGTACCTAAGTGCATGTCATGGTTAGGCCCTACCATAATACAAGATGAACACATTGGTGATCTTAATGTGATGGAGGATATAGTAGAGAACCCAAGCCCACCAAGTACCCCACAAGTCCTACCATCATTTGAGGCATACACACCGCCCGTGACTTACCCGGAAGAAGTAGAAGGGACTATAGGAACCCCAATTGAAGTAGAACCTTTGGAAGAAACAAAACTAGAAGAAATAGGTTTGAATACTTGTAGTCATAACCTTTCTTTTAGTTCTATGGAAGTTCCTAGTTTTGATGAACCGGAGCCTAAACCAAAACCGTTACCTAATCTTCCATCCTTAGATGTGAACTTAGGAATTGAATTAGGTCCCGATCCACCCATCAAACCATGTAGTCCGGGTAATGTTAAGATTAAGGTAGTAGACATTAAGCCTTGTAGTGAGGAAGACAATATAGGAGTGAAACATGACCTTACATACTTACATCACCCATTCATGATTGATCACAAGAAACATTATGGGTTTAAACCGGGTCTATTGGGTCAAGATGGATTCCCAATTAGGAGTCTCTCGAAGTTGTTAGAAAATGATCCCTTTTTAGGAGAACACTTTAACTCACCCATTGACCAAAGTGAACTAGGTAAGGTTATGATGAAAGGAGCACACCCCTTTGAGCATATAATTCATCCACCAATCTTTCCTCACGTGGCATACTCCTACCGAGCTGGTGTGTATCGCTACTATCACCCGCACTTAATCCTAAGTGTAGGGAAAACCTCCCCTATTTCCGTTAAATAAGGGTAGAGTCAGGCTCATGACTCGAACAAAAACAAGCGCTTCTTGGGAGGCAACCTAAGCTTTATTTGCTTTGTGTGTTTATTTGTTTGTTTGTTTGTTTTTATTTATTTCCGTATGTGTGTTTAATTTTTATTCTTATTGATTCATGTTAAAAACTAATTTGTGAAAATGCTTTATCTTGTTTTTAACTTCATCTTAACTACATATAAAGGTATTTTGCAAAAGTTAAGTGTAAGGGAAATCTAAATCGGTTTATTAGAACACAAATGAACATGAATCGTAATAATATTAAATGAACATACATATTAGTATTTGTTTGAGTCAAATGCTTGTATCGAGTCATAATGATGTTTTGCAGGATTTCCTGGAAGTAAGGTATAGGTTTTTTCAAAAATTCTTCCGGAAACGTAACATGAGAATTCTGTCAGATCATTTCTGACGGCGTCAGGAGTTACACCCTGACGGCGTCAGGTTTAATTTTCTGAAAATTTTTGAAAGTTTTGTTTTCATAAAAAGTTTTTATTAAATCTATAACTTATAATCTCCAGGAATCTGCAAAATTATCATTCCACAAGCATTATATCCTTATATATAGATTTTATCCCGCCGATGTTATGCAGGTTTTCGTGTTTGTTTTCTCAGGTTTAACATGTTATTTTGGACAAGGAAATGTTTTTGGATCAAGCTTATGGCGATGCATTAGTCACGGAGCTTCAACATTCTCTTTGGAAGAAGATCTAACCGTGTTACTTCATTATCCACCGAGCGAATCAGGGGAGTATTTGATTTCATTCTTTTACTTTTTTCTTTTACATCTTGTTATTTGAACATTGGGGACAATGTTCATCTTAAGTGTAAGGGGGGGTAAAAGTACGATTAGAGAATGCTATTGCGCTTGATTTTTGTTTGTTTAATAGTGGATGTGTAATAAAACTGAGATAAATACCTGTTAGGGTAATTTTAGTGCCAAATTTAAATTTTTTTACAACATATAGGAGTGAAACTTTGATCTTAATGAGCGTCTCACGGATAGGAGTTATATGACTAGCACAAAAACCGTACCACTAAAAAAATTTTCCACCCCCAAATATGTGAGGTTCGCCCCTAGAATTGGTAGGAAAAGCATTTATGCTATGATGTGTGTACCGGTAGCACTTAGATTCTAGAACTTGCGTTAGGACCATTCCGAGGCCACAAGTGAGACTACATTCGTGTAGTTAGATTTACTACATGATAAGAGGCATTAGGATTAACCCATTGTTTTACACCTGTGTTTGTTATAATTACATTGGCTACATTGGTCAAGTAATTCTCCCACACCCTTTGCGTTGTACTCATTTTTAGTACACGATACCCCTAGTACACCCCTCAGAGCCTATCTTTTCGTTTCTAACTTTAAGCATTTTACTTAAAGGAAGAATTTGTTACACCCCACTAAAATGTACACCCAAATCGCCTTAGCCTACCTTGTATGCACTTATTTTTAGTGCATTATTGTGACAACATTTGTTTAAACCCAAGTTAATTATCTAATTGATTACATGGTTGCTAAGTCGAGTCATATCCTTGTACATATTGTTTTGGGACGATTGGGACTCATGGGTAAAGTACTAGTGTAATAGAGTAATGGGGAAGAACATCATTTATTACCCCCATATGTGCTAAATATTTTTAAAAGTACTCCAAGTTTTTCAATTATCTTAATTCGAGTCATTAGAATAGTTATTTGTAAAGTTATGTAAAAGTTCAAGTGTAAGGGGAATGCAACGCCCCTATGATGTATTATTTTGGATGGTAGGGCAAGAGTGTATGCAAAAAAAAAAAAAAAAAAAAAAAAAAAAAAAAAAAAAAAAAAAAAAAATTTCGAAAAATCAAGAAAAATACAAAAAAATGAGAAAAAGAAAAGTAGAAAAAACATACGGACTACCATCCCGTTTCATTTCATGTTTATTTTATGTTTTTGTTATTTTGTTTTTAGCTTAAGATTGAGTCGAGTCTTGGCTTAGCAACATTGTATAGTACATGTAATTGATCAAGATCTTTAACTCGCCACCAGTAAAATATCCCTTATCCAACAAATCCGTGTTTTCCTTTTCCCTACACCTAACGTTATAACCCATGTAAAATCCCTCTTTGATAGTTTATCTTAGGTGCTTACGCCTAGTGGAGGAGGTTTTTGATCCTTTCCCAAGCCTATGGTAATCTATTTGCTATGACAGGTAGTGAGAGATATTATCCGTTTTCATTTATGAGATTTATTTTGATGACACTTGAGAGATGTGAGTATCTAAACACTACTTGTGAGGTGCTAGTTTGTAATCTCCGTGCTGATTATGATTAAAGTGGAACGATTATTTGTTGCAATTACTTTTATATTAGCGTTAAATGACCCCTAACTTGTATTTTGATTAGAATAAAAGCGCATTTGCTTGAGGACAAGCAAATCTCAAGTGTAAGGGTATTTGATGAAGCGAAAAGTGTACCGCTTTTAAGGGGTCATTTAAGCCCTAAATCGTATTTATTTGATCAAATATTGCCCTAAATCGTTTCTTTTGTCATTTTAGGTACTTTTGAGGAGAAATCTGGAAAAGGAGGCATTTTGGACGTTTTTGGAGCATAAAAGTGAAGAAAACGGCAAAGTCTCAAAAATCGGCTGAAAGTTACCTTTGACGGCATCATATTTAACCCTGGACGGCGTCATGGCTTGGCAAAAGTGGTGGATGTGAAATTTACTCATGATAAGCCAGAGAAATTGCATGGAAATTCTGACGGCGTCACCCTTTAATTTGATCAAGGTCGTCACGTTATAATTCAAAGAGGGACGGCGTCACGTTCATAGTCTGACGGCGTCAAGCCTTGATAAGCCAGAACGGATTTTGGAGAGCTAAAGAGGGACGGCGTCAAGAAGGTCATCCGAGAACCCTAAAAGCGGCGAGGTGACGGCGTCACACTCCATAACGTGACGCCGTCAGATCTAAAAATCTATATATAGTTTTGCGATTCTTTGTCATTAGTGTGGAACTTATTGGGGAACTTTGTGTGTGAAAACCCTAGGACGAATTTGGCAGCTCTTTCAAGGCTTTTTGCCTTGAGATCTTCCATGTTACATTGAAGATAAGTTATCAATTAATCATTCAATATGTCTATGTGTTGTTTGATTCTATCTTATTCTTGTCTTTTGTTTAACATGTTAGGCTAGATTTATCTTGTGTTTGCTTAGATCTAATGAAACCTAGCTATTGATTGTTGGTTATTAGTGTGTTGTTAGTTGTATTGGATGATTGTTCATCTATGTTAGGCTTAAGAAAACTGGCTAACTTCCTATTCGGTAACTTGCTTGAACGTCTTAAGAAACATGAACCAATGCATACTAAAGGTTTTTATGGTTGTATTTAATGCACAAGCGAATTCTAGTGATCCCATGTTAGGAGCTTCCTAGCCGGCTCGACATAGGAGTGAAGTAGGAGCTTGTAGAGTTGGGGAAGTACGTACGCCACCCCACGAATGGTATTAAGGAATACACCCGTCATCCACGCAACTAATACACACTAATCAACCGGTAAAAGATAGTTAGGGAGTAAGGAAATCTAAGTAAACACATTTCCCTCCACATAAGTTTTCACCAACATTTTCATTTTTGTTATTTTATTTTATTTGCATTCGTAGTAATTTGGGTTAGTTGACTAGCAACTAATTCCGCCCACTCTTTCAAACCCGAGATTTTACTTGCTTTCATAAAAATATAAAAACCTAAAAAGAATCTTCTCTCACCCTTAGACCTATTAGAGTAATTTTTCATACCTAACGAACACTATTCCCTGTGGAGAACGATCAATCCCCCGTACTTACCACTACACTATACTACATCGGTCAGGTACACTGCCTGGTGGGGTTGTAAGCCTCTTGAGATCCCTCGAGAGGTAAAACCTGTTGTAAGGTCGCAAAACCACGCATCAGTACGGTCGCCAAGCCAGACGGATAGTTCATATATCAAGGTCAAGTACATGGTTCATCAAGGTGTGGAGATAGATAAACGAACAATTCAAGGTGTTGGAGTCTTGTTTAGCAATTTAGCATAAGTGGCAGGTAGGTTGTGAGTCATCGGTAATACGAACATCGTATAACTGCCAAAAGTGAGGCATATCGAATATCAGTTATCAGTTTCATCATGCTCAGTTAACCATTCCTCATCGAGACAAAATTATCGTCATATCCATGGCTAATAATCACCAGAGTTCTCATAGGAGTAGTAATGGATTTCGCAAGGACAGAGTAATATCAGATGATACATTTTATATCCAGCGCGGGTAATTTAATTCACAGAATGGGTCAAACACATTAAGGTCAAATGACCTTCGGGATGGTCAGAGGAGTATTAAACTGCTTATCAAACAGGTCAGAAATGAAAATCAAAATCAGGTAGAGGTAGCAAAAGTTTAACAATCGGGAATCATGGTAGGGGATTTCAAAATGGTTTTCAAACACCGAAGGTGAAACATAGGAGGGTAGTCGTCAATGATCAATCAACCTATCCTTTATCAGAATAAAAATCAAAGTTAACTATTCAATGAAAACAGATCAACAACGCAAGTCTTATCATTCAGAAGTGAGAGGAAAACATCCTTATACTCGTGGTTAAAACACCACCAGACTTCTCATGGAAACGGAGATGTTTAAGACGAACTCAGATAGGGTCAGAAGATTCATAGATTATCAAAAGCAAGTAACAGAATGTATCAAGTAGGTTATCGTCATCGAGATTCTCAGAATACCCGAAGAGACATCAAAATGATTAACAAAAGAATCAGAGGTCGGAGTCGGAATCTTAGGTGGTGCAAAGCGTGAGCTTTCAATCTCCAAAAGTGATCTCAACAAACAGGGCATAAATCAGAGTGATGCGGAAGCAATGATATTTAAACAAAAGCCTTATAGCCTACCCATTCCTCACTGGTCAAAACTTAAGTTCCTATAGGGAAATTCTAAAGCAAATCTTAGAGGTTATCTTATGAGCGCCTACAGTGGAAACTTAGTGGTCTAACTTACACAGGTCAAGGGTAAATGTATTACGAGTCGCAGCCTGGCTCTGATACCATAAATTGTAACACCCTAACCCGACAAGGGTAAAGATATCACAACAATGGTTTCATATCAGATCAAAACAAAGCATACATCTATAGTAATACAAGAAATCTCAAAGGTTACAAATGAAATACGGAAATTTACAAGGTTACAAATGCAAATACTAATTCTGAAATATAATAACTTCTAATCACTTCTAAGTCCAAAAGTAGCTTATCAAGTCTTCTAAGTCCAAGGTACTCTCCACCCATTCCCAGCTTCCTACTAAAACCTGCCGCAGGAAAAGAAATGCGGCTGAGCTACGAGTGCTCAGTGAACAGATATAACGATAACAAACAGAAATAGAGACTAGTACAGAATAACAGAAACAAAGGTCAAACAAATGTAATATGGTTCAAGGGATAAGTCAAAGAATAAGTATAAAGGAAAGAGAAAAGGGATAGTAATCCACCACGAGCCCAGAAACAAATCATATCATATCGTAACCATAAATCTTCACATCATATAGAGGGGAGACCTCTCAGATAATCAGATAATATGAGGGGTGTCCTCATTCTTCAAATGGAGTAGCTAGCTCCCAGATATATGTGAAAGGCGTGTATTGCACACAAGCACCAGTCACCAGACAATAATAAATCATATATAGATAATCCAATAAACAGATCAGATCTAGGATGCATCCATACGCCCCCCGAACAATATACTGCCATAATAACAGGGTGTGCACATAATAATCAGAGATGGGGACGGTGTGTAACATCACTCAAACACACTAGAGTCATGCCATTGGTGCATCAATGACATGGCCATGTTACCTTCATGGCTAGGGTCACAAATTTTGGCTCGGGTATCAAACTAAGAGTCAGATATCATATCAAATCAGAGTGTCATAACAGATGGCTCATAACAGATAGTTCATAACAGATGGTTTAATATCAGAAGGTTCAATATCAAGAGTTTATAATCAAAGTTCCATAGTAACAGTTTATTTAAAAAGGTTTCTATTTAAAAGTCCATTTGAGAAATCTTTCAATATTGGTTTTCCTAAAAATAATCTTTCAAAATAGTTTTCATAAATAATTAAAAAGGTTTTCTCAGCCAGTTATAAAATCAAGTGTATCAAGGTTCAAGTCAAGGTTTATGGCAAAGTCCAAAACAAAAGATCAAAGTAAGGGTTCAAAGCAAAAGATCACATCAGAGGTTCACATCAGAAGGGAACATAGCAATGGCATAGGGAAGTCCTAATACGAATCAAATCAAAAGAAACGAAGGCACCTTACTGAGAAGGGCAGAATATCTGTACCTTATTTGAAACAAAAGCAAACAATGAAAGAAACGTCACGAGATGATCACTCCCGCTTCACGGAACCTATATGAATTAATATCCAAGTATTACTTTAAGTTCAATTGAATTTTAGTATGCTTTTAATTTTTAGTAATTTTCTATTTTTGTGACGTTTTAGTAAGTTCTTCCGGAATTAGCAACATTAGTCATTTATCTTTAATGATACCATTTAGTTAAGTTAATTATTTAAAATGACACCATACACGAGTTGGGACTTATTATGAGTATGAAGTAGGTTTAGGGTCTTAATGTGACTAAATGATAAAGTATAAGGTAAATATAACATTTAGTGGAAAAATCATGTGTCTACTCTAATCCAAAACGTCTCACACATACTACCCTATGACTTGATCATTCGAAGAAAGAAAGAAGAAAACATGACCATGCTTTACTATACTCCTACTGACATGCTTCTCTTATTAGTATTATATTAAACCAAAAGCAAACAAATTTACTCTTATTTTATGATTCACAAATACTGGAAGACCAAACTACCATGCACACTAACAACCCTTACTCACACACGACGACAATCACATGGACGCCTTCAAAACCACGACCAATGAGTAAAGCATACGACACACTCACACAAGACCCATTTACAGCCACCCTTTTAAACACCAAAAACTAGAACAGTGACTCCCCTTTTAGTTCGTTTATCATCGACTAGAAACCCAAACGCAACCATGCCCTTTTCTCTTATCTTTTAGATCGTTAGGATTAGATGAAAGATAGTTTTGGGTCGTGTAATGGTGGATCGAATAGCTTCAAGTATAATAGCTTCTATATGACGACATGTAAAAGATTACCCAAGTCGTTATTTTATGTTAAAGAAGTGTGATCTCATGCGAGTTTATGGGTTGAATATGAGTGTTTTAACAGGTTGTAGACTCGCGCATCGACACACAAATCTATACTCTCATTTCATGATTTGATGCTGTGCTAATATGTGTCATATTACTTGTATAAAATAGATCAACAATGTTTATATTTCGGATTCCAGGCGCCATGTGAAAACCAGTGTCGAGATATATACATATACGTTTTCATTATTTCATGTACTGCATATTTCATCATTCAATGTTATCCCAATACCCTTTCATTCATGTACACTTTAGATCGACCCATAGCCTCGTTTTAGATTATAACTTATTAATATGTTATGATTACATGACGACGAGAACAGAACTAAAACAGGTTGTACCTGGTGTCGATGAGGAAGGGGACAACACAAGATCCAGGATTCACAAACCCACACCTATTAGTGCTACCCAAGACTCACGATCAAGCCACAAGATTACCACGATCAAACACAGCTTTGCTTAGCCCTATCACGCCTCCTTTGTACCATCTTTGCACCACTCAAATGGAATCAACATTATGCTGCCGCCACTTAGGTTTGTTTAGGGTTTATGGTGAATTTTTGAATGAGTATAGTTCGGTCATTATATGGAGAAAATAAGGGAATTTTTGGGCTGGAAAGTTGGCCGAGTAATAGGGATCACATGGGACCAATTTCTTATTTTATAATCCACAATGAATCTAGTCATATTTTTGTAGGCTTAAATTGTGTACAAACTTTTAAAATATATTTGGCCCTTTTGCTATAACTTTTGCACGGGTGATATTTCTTAGTATAGCATGCACAAGTGTCTATTTTAATGTAGTTAGGTTATGGATTTTTTTTTTTCTATTATTTTTTTTTATTTTTATATATATACTTTATGTGTTGTAAAAAAAATTAAACTAGAGGGTAATTTAGGTATTTCAACTGAATAGAAAAATGAGGGTTTTACATTTTTCCTCACCTTACACACCTGAACAAAATGGTGTGGCTAAAGGAAAAATAGAACCCTCATTGAAGCAGCCAGGACAATGCTAAATGGATCAGTCCTTTCCAAACACTTCTTTACTGAAGCAGTAAAGACTGCCTGTTACACACAAAACAGATCGATCATTTTAAGAGACATAGCAAAACTCCTTATGAGTTATTCAAAGGAAGGATCCCTGACATCAGCTACTTTATTGTCTTTGGGTGTCCTGTGTTTATTCATAATCACAAGGATCACTTAGGAAAATTTGATGCCAAAGCTGATGATGGGTAGTTCCTTGGATACTCCCTTGTCTCAAAGGCCTTCAGGGTGTTCAACACTAGGAGACAAGCATACTGAGGAAACATTTCATGTTACCTTTGATGAGAGCACTGATGTAATCAGTGTCTCTAACAACTCAGTGGAAGGGATAGGTATTGATGAATCATCAAGATATCCTCCTGATGAACATCATCCTGAAAATGGTCCTTCCACTCAGTACCAAGCAAATGCTGACATCTCCTATTACATCATTCCCCACAACCTTCCTTACCCAACCATCACTGAGTTTGTTGAAGCACAAAGAAGTACTGATGAAATCATTCAGACTAAACAAAGTACTCAGGAACCAAACAATCACAGTGATGAGTCAACCCACACAGACACTCAAGATGCTGAAGATCATCATGTTTCTGATCCTGATCCTACCCATCAGGCCTCAAGTTCTAATCGGTATCCTAGACCTCAGGACAGTTGGACTAGGTCTCAGGATATAGAACTTGTCAATATAATTGGCGAGCCTACTGAAGGCATGTTCACAAGAAGCATGGCTGCACAACTGAGAGCAGCCTCAGATAATGAATGCCTATTTGTGGACTTCATCTCCACAATTGAACCCAAAAGTGTCAAGGAAACACTTAATCACCCAAGTTGCGTTTAGGCCATGCATGATGAACTGGAACAATTTGACAGAAACAAGGTAATGACCTTGGTCAAGTGTCCCGAAGATGTTTCAGTCATTGGCATGAAATGGGTATTCAAAAACAAATGATGATGTTAATGAGCACAAGTCATCTATCTCCTTCTCCCTGACAAATCTTGATGAGAATCTTAAACTGTTCAACCAAGCTCTCACCAACATACACAAGAGCATTGCAACTATTCAAGAGTCAGTGAAAGATGACCCTGAGCTTAACAAGAAAATTCTTCAGGCTTCTGAGGACTACCATCAACAGTCTACTCAGTTGACTGAGCTGATAAACATGCTGAAATCCTCCAATCTTCAGGGACTCAGCTCTATAGTGGACTCCATCAAGTCTTCCCTGGGTCTTATGGAGTCACACTTGGCATCTTGGGCTACATCTTCTTCTTCCTTGGCTTGGAATCTTGGGCCAAGGATGACAGCAATAGAGGCTTCTCTTGAGGCTAAGGTCTCAACTCTTCAGCAGGACACCTCATACATCAAATCAATGATGACTGAGATTTATCAAGCCTTCAAAGGTCAGGCTGCTCCCTCAACTTCAGTGAGCGCTCCAACTCTTGCTCTCACCATGACTCAAGCAACAGTTGAGGGGGAGAAGGTCACTGAAGAACAACCTTGACCGGATCTAAACACACGGATTGTATTGAAGATACTTTGAATATATACTTAATAGCACGCGGAATTTACTACCAAGTACTTAGAAGATTTAGTGTTTGGTGATTGTATGTGATTGTATAAATGTAACAGTAAGAATGATAACACACAGTTTAACCAAACGATTATAGCTTCAATATATTACGAGTGATCTTTGAATATCACAAGAATTATAATGAAATCGTGAAGCTCTATCAATAATTCATGTATATCTGTTCTTTGAAACCCTAATTAGAATCTCCTTTTATAGAATAAGGAGTCCTTTACAAGTAAACTATCTACCGTATAAATCTATCTTAATAAGACATACATTACATCTTTTCCATATATATCTTCACACGGCTTTCATCTCTATCTTATAAACAGTACTAACTTCTTGTGCCAACAGTACTAACTGACTTAGTACTGATAGTGTATTCTTGAACGATCTTCAGTAGTACTAATTTATGCCTGAGCAGTACCAACTGTTAGTTTAATTCCCAACAATCCTCCCCTAAACTTATGATTTCTGTGTAAATCATTAAGTTTTTTTAATTAAACTCTAATGTTGATGATGGGGTGGATTCTTTCAAACACTTATTGTAACACCCCCAAAATTATAACAGCGGAAGATAGATCACTGGGGTATTACTTCCTAGCACAAAGTACAAGTCATGGAAAACGACCCTTGAAAAGAGACGTTTTAAAAGTGTTTCACATTTGATACATTAAATTCTCAGAGTTTGCAAAGGTCCCAACAGTTTTCATAAAACACAATGATTTCAAAAGATTGCAAATGTTTTAAACATAACATAAATCTTTAAAATATAGACACTTCAAATGTGAAAATATGCCGAGTCCTCAAAATATATCCGTGCGACTCCATCCAAGACCTTCATGCCTTAAAACCTGAGATAAAACATGCTAAAACGTCAACACAAAGGTTGAGTGAATCCATAGAGTTTTAGTAATAAGCAGTTGATCACAATATCATTTATAAAAGTGACTAAGCAACAAATGCAGAGTCTAGTAAGGTAATTATTGCACTAAGCTCATGACATCGACGCCTTAAGTAATAAGTATGTAAGTTTGCCCCAGTGGGTGCCTTGCCAAGCACCTAGAGACCTCAAATATAGTGCATATGGTTGCCCATGCAAGGGCAGCGGTCCAATATGGGGAGTTCAATCCCAAATAGATCTATTCACAATATTCGCGCTCACTCACAAGTGATTAACGATTCATGATACGGGGACTTCATGGCAATAGTAGTACTTAGTGTCAATAATACATTCAGTTTAGAATACAGTTTTCAAGCAGTTGTGATCATAATAAAAGTAACTAGCATGTATCTCCCCCACAGAGTTTGTAAACAGTTAAACAAGTAAAAGGTGGGGCTATGAACTCACCAACGATGTAGTAGCAACGAAAACCGGAGAAGTGTGCACGTCGAGAAAACCGCAAGATCACAAGTGACCTAAATAAAATATAACACGACTTAGGCTCGGGGATTAAAGTATAATACTTATTATTTATGACTTAACTCATTACTTGAACTCAAAATATCACATGGTCATTTATTTAAAAGTCTTATAGCAAGACATGGGTCGAAAGACGTTTAATAAAGTTTATATGGTTTAAAAATGCAATGCTGATGGAAATTTTATAAAATTGCCGCACCAATTGGGTCGCCATTTCTAGACCGTGAAGGCTAAAATTATGAACTTTATATGCTTAGAAAGGTATGACTCTGTAAAATATTAAAATCAAGGCCTCATATTACTGAGAACTTCAGAACATGGGTAAAATTACAAATTTACCCCTGTGTCTCTAGATAGTTATACTCAGCATCCAAATGGGTTTAGGAAAAAGAGTGTATCTTATTATCTACAGGTCTAATGGACACATGGATTGTGGGAAAAGTTTTCTACAGGTCTTGGCTACAACTTTCATGTTTACACCAACCTAATGTTCTTTACAACATTTTAGAGTAATTAGCCTTTCAAATCTGACATGCATTCCTAGACCAGTTTTAGTGTGGATTTTCTCTAAAAATTTCCAGAACAAATTAAGAGGTAAGGTTTTCGGGGAAATGATCTTAAGACTTGTAGCTATCTCCCAATATTTTTAGTTTTTCATAAAACCTTCTGGGTACAAAATGGTGAACGGATCTTTAAGCATCAAATCTGGGACAGACTATTAACCAATCAAAATGGCTACTTTTGTACATTTATTACCTCTAATACACATGCATGCTCAAGACCAATGATTCCTACTCTTTTATTCATCCAATAACTCAATATTTCCAGGAGATGAAAGATTATCTTTAGTTTTAACTTCAATTTTTAATAACAAACATCCAAGATAAACATCCATAACTAGCCAAAAACTCAATAAGATCCACTAATCTCTTGCATAACTTTTACCTATCAACACTAACCAATTATCAAACCACCTATTTCCCATAAGATCTTGACTCTAATAAACTAAAATGACACATGCAATAGAAGTTTGCTTTGTCTTAGAAATAATCACTAATAACCATAAGAAACCAAAGAAAATGAGGTGAAATAAATTAAAGAAACTTACAAGGATGAAAGGGTAACTAGTTAGCACAAGATTTGATGCAAGAAAAGATGATGATGAAGGTGGTGTTGGTGTTGATGGTACAGCAGCAAGAGGGGCAAGGAGAGGTACTTTTCAAGTTGGATGATTTCTTAGAGAGAGAGTTAGAAGTTTGCATGCAAATAAAGTGATGAGTATTTCTTGAAATGAAGAAAAGATATAATGAGCATGGGAGGGGAGGGCATGGACGGTTTTGTGGTCCCAAGGCAAGAAATAATCTGAATTTTATTCTTATTGTATTAATATTTGAAGCATTAGTGTGTTTGTGGGGTTTAAATCAAGCGTACGGTCTTAAAAACGCGAATTACGCAGTACCGGGTGAACTGAAAATGTGAATTTTAGAAAAGTGTTATCAAAACATTATGAAATTGTTATGAAGTGTTAAAATGGATAATTTTAATATTTCATGGGAGCCTTGGGTTTTCCGGAGTGTTAAAACGAAACTAAAAATAAAAAACGCAGGCTCAAACCGCGAGCTGAAAACGCATAAAACGTAAAATGTGCACACTTCACATAGAAATGGAAAATTACATCATTCCATATGAAAACAAGTACGTGGGGGAATATAAATCATGTTAACGGATAGACTGAGCATAGCCTGACTCAAATTACAAATTTCAGTGTACGTGTCACGACGTACGCGGGCAACTTTCCCGGCAAAAGCCAATTTACTTAAAATAGCATAATAAGCAAATAAAATTTAGTAAAATAATGACTTGGAAATTTCTCGGTTGTTACATTACCCATCCGTTAAAAAGGAATCACGTCCTCGTGATTCAGTTTATCTTATCGGCTGACGGTGTGTCGGAAAAAGAAAATGACTCTCGTCGCAATCTGCTCTTTTCGCTCCCATGTGTACTCGGGTCCATGGCGAGTATTCCAACAAATCTTGACAATGGGAATTCACTCTGCTTGAGTCGTTTGACTTCCTGGTTCATGATCACAACTGGTTCCTTATCAAAGTAAAGCTTGTCGTCAAGTTGAATCTCCTCTAGTGGAGTGACGAGGGTTTCATCCGATAGGCACTTCTTCGAGTTCGAATCGTAAAATGTGTTGTGCACGCTAGTGGGCTCTTTTGGGTGGTTCGAGTCGATAAGCTACCGGTCCAGCTTTTGCCAAATTCTTGAAGGGTTCAACGTACATCGAGTTCAGTTTTCATCATTTTCCGAAACTTAGCACGTGCTTTCGTGGCGAACTTTCACGTAACTCTCTTGACGATCTTGTACTGCTTGCAGCCTGTTGTCCTGGAGTGTTGTTCCTACGCCCGATGCGTACTAGCGATTAATGCGAATGGGATTACTACAGGAGCGTACTATCAGTCGTAAGAAGTAGATTCCAATACCTTGGGGTAAAAATTGTTACAAGGAGTAATTAATAATACAAATGAAAGATCTTGATGAATCACAAAAATAATAATAGAATTATGTCGAGTGTAAGTGTTTTAGGAGCAAAGACTGTTTAACATGGATAGATTAGATATCTGTATGAACAAAGAAGCAAACTGTTATCAGTCGATGCAAATAAAAGGATCAATGAATCAGAATAATAATGAATGGATTAAGATGTCCATATCATTCGTACTAGTATGAGCATAGAGTGCTCGGAAGAAAATTTGATATTCATACGGACGAAGAAGCAAATGAAACGATGTAAAAGAGAGGTCAATGACTCAAATTAACGCAAACATAAGAACCATAAATCACAATAATAGTAAAGCGAAGAGATATAGAATATTAACGCAATTAATCAATTAATCAAGACAACCAACGAATCAAACCAATAGTCAAAATAGACCAATACTGAAAGACATAATTCTAAATGAGGTTCAATAATAAACGAGACCGACAATATTCTTTGCGAGTGTCAAATGAGAATAAATAAGGAAAATCGAAAAAAATGAGAAGGATAATAGACATACGATTGTTAAAAGAGATGAGTGAAATAGACCAGAATTAAGAAAGCAATAAGCGTAACAATACTTTAAATGAGAACAAATGAGACAGGAAATAAATGTGAAAGCAAATAATAAAGGAGAATGACGATAAATGTCATGGAAGAGAACAAATAGTAAATGATGAAATCCATAAATATCACGAATGTTATATGAGATTAACCGGGAAAATCAATGAATTAGAAAGACAATGTGCATCTCAAATGCTAAATGAGAAGAAGAAATGAGAATGAACAATAAATGAGAAATACAGTAAGCAGCACGAATGCTAGCTGAGGGTAAACAATTAATGAGAAACGCAATAAGTGACAATGACAATAAGCATTGCGAATGCTAACTGAGAATGAATGGGGACCAAAAATAAATGAGAAAAGCATTACGTCAAAAACATGTATGTTAAATAACAACATAAAATGAGAAAGGCATTGAGTATCACGAAAATTGATTGAGGATAAATGAGAACAAACAATAATTGGTAAGGTCAGTAAATATCACGAATGTTGATTAAGTAAGATCCGCACTTGGATCCTCGAGCTTTTCTCTTCTCCAACGAGACTCTAGGTTGGCCAGCTGACGTGTAATATCTCTCATGATGTGGCACGTGTGTCACCAACGATGGGATGCTGTGGTGGATGGGCTCTCTGGTGATAGACTCTGGTCGGGTGGGAGGAATAGGTGCAGTAATGGTTCTCCTCCACGTCTTCCGAGGGGTTCTTCTTCGAGTTAGTAATCTTCTGGTTTGAGTTCACACTCTATAGCCTTTTCCCCGAATGGCTTTGTCTCGCTATTAGAAATTAGTATACAAGTTGGTGAAGTGGGTGTCAGAATGGTGGCCGAAAAGTTTTCAAATTTTTTTTCCTTGGAATCGAAAGATAGTATTAAGTTAGGGTAAACATTGTTGTCAAGCTTCGGCATTACCTTCCTAGCGGCGTGATTCTTCAAAACACAAGGAGTGAAAGAGAATGGGACGTTAAAAGTCGTGTTCCGAAAATAGGGTGTTCCAAGGCGGCACGTTAAAGTCATGCTCTAATCATCCGGCGTGTCTTTAGGCGATTGTTTGCGAGGCGATGTAGGTGTTCTAAAATTATGGGACCAATGTTCCAACTCATCTTCAAAGGCGGATAGTAAGACAACCGAGGGAAATCGATAGACGGTAACGGGTTTTGCGTAAAACGATGTTATGAAAGGTCATGAAAAAGTTTTAGCGAATCACGGTATTACTCACGATGTTTGAGAAATAAAAGAGACCATTAAAATGTAAGTATAGGTGCGTAATCGGAGAAAACAAGGTTTGAGCTCAAGCTCCGAAATAAGCGTAAGAGGTCAAAATCAGTCAAACATTTATATAATTAACCTTTATATAAATAATAGTGATGCTATAAATAAGCATAATGATCGAAAAGTACACCAAGTGTGTATATAAATAGCATGTAAATCGATAGAATAGCGGTGCTCCAGGAATGAGCATAAATGTTCGAGTATTTATATAATTATCCTTTATATAAATAAGAGTGTATATCATCATATTTTATATAATACCATTAGTGATGACATATAAGTAACAACATAGGCAGTCTGGTGGTACACGCGCACGGATATCGGATACGGCAATGAGAAACTCTTTAGTGAAAAATAGTTATAGTTTGGGTTTTGAAAAAACCCAGTTCTCTATAACTGTAGCTCTGATGCCAATCTGTAACACCCCCAAAATTATAACAGCGGAAGATAGATCACTGGGGTATTACTTCCTAGCACAAAGTACAAGTCATGGAAAACGACCCTTGAAAAGAGACGTTTTAAAAGTGTTTCACATTTGATACATTAAATTCTCAGAGTTTGCAAAGGTCCCAACAGTTTTCATAAAACACAATGTTTTCAAAAGATTGCAAATGTTTTAAACATAACATAAATCTTTAAAATATAGACTCTTCAAATGTGAAAATATGCCGAGTCCTCAAAATATATCCGTGCGACTCCATCCAAGACCTTCATGCCTTTAAACCTGAGATAAAACATGCTAAAACGTCAACACAAAGGTTGAGTGAATCCATAGAGTTTTAGTAATAAGCAGTTGATCACAATATCATTTATAAAAGTGACTAAGCAACAAATGCAGAGTCTAGTAAGGTAATTATTGCACTAAGCTCATGACATCGACGCCTTAAGTAATAAGTATGTAAGTTTGCCCCAGTGGGTGCCTTGCCAAGCACCTAGAGACCTCAAATATAGTGCATATGGTTGCCCATGCAAGGGCAGCGGTCCAATATGGGGAGTTCAATCCCAAATAGATCTATTCACAATATTCGCGCTCACTCGCAAGTGATTAACGATTCATGATACGGGGACTTCATGGCAATAGTAGTACTTAGTGTCAATAATACATTCAGTTTAGAATACAGTTTTCAAGCAGTTGTGATCATAATAAAAGTAACTAGCATGTATCTCCCCCACAGAGTTTGTAAACAGTTAAACAAGTAAAAGGTGGGGCTATGAACTCACCAAAGATGTAGTAGCAACGAAAACCGGAGAAGTGTGCACGTCGAGAAAACCGCAAGATCACAAGTGACCTAAATAAAATATAACACGACTTAGGCTCGGGGATTAAAGTATAATACTTATTATTTATGACTTAACTCATTACTTGAACTCAAAATATCACATGGTCATTTATTTAAAAGTCTTATAGCAAGACATGGGTCGAAAGACGTTTAATAAAGTTTATATGGTTTAAAAATGCAATGCTGATGGAAATTTTATAAAATTGCCGCACCAATTGGGTCGCCATTTCTAAACCGTGAAGGCTAAAATTATGAACTTTATATGCTTAGAAAGGTATGACTCTGTAAAATATGAAAATCAAGGCCTCATATTACTGAGAACTTCAGAACATGGGTAAAATTACAAATTTACCCCTGTGTCTCTAGATAGTTATACTCAGCATCCAAATGGGTTTAGGAAAAAGAGTGTATCTTATTATCTACAGGTCTAATGGACACATGGCTTGTGGGAAAAGTTTTCTACAGGTCTTGGCTACAACTTTCATGTTTACACCAACCTAATGTTCTTTACAACATTTTAGAGTAATTAGCCTTTCAAATCTGACATGCATTCCTGGACCAGTTTTAGTGTGGATTTTCTCTAAAAATTTCCAAAACGAATTAAGAGGTAAGGTTTTCGGGGAAATGATCCTAAGACTTGTAGCTATCTCCCAATATTTTTATTTTTTCATAAAACCTTCTGGGTACAAAATGGTGAACGGATCTTGAAGCATCAAATCTGGGACAGACTATTAACCAATCAAAATGGCTACTTTTGTACATTTATTACCTCTAATACACATGCATGCTCAAGACCAATGATTCCTACTCTTTTATTCATCCAATAACTCAATATTTCCAGGAGATGAAAGATTATCTTTAGTTTTAACTTCAATTTTTAATAACAAACATCCAAGATAAACATCCATAACTAGCCAAAACTCAATAAGATCCATTAATCTCTTGCATAACTTTTACCTATCAACACTAACCAATTATCAAACCACCTATTTCCCATAAGATCTTGACTCTAATAAACTAAAATGACACATGCAATAGAAGTTTGCTTTGTCTTAAAAATAATCACTAATAACCATAAGAAACCAAAGAAAATGAGGTGAAATAAATTAAAGAAACTTACAAGGATGAAAGGGTAACTAGTTAGCACAAGATTTGATGCAAGAAAAGATGATGATGAAGGTGGTGTTGGTGTTGATGGTACAGCAGCAAGAGGGGCAAGGAGAGGTACTTTTGAAGTTGGATGATTTCTTAGAGAGAGAGTTAGAAGTTTGCATGCAAATAAAGTGATGAGTATTTCTTGAAATGAAGAAAAGATATAATGAGCATGGGAGGGGAGGGCATGGACGGTTTTGTGGTCCAAGGCAAGAAATAATCTGACTTTTATTCTTATTGTATTAATATTTGAAGCATTAGTGTGTTTGTGGGGTTTAAATCAAGCGTACGGTCTTAAAAACGCGAATTACGCAGTACCGGGTGAACTGAAAATGTGAATTTTAGAAAAGTGTTATCAAAACATTATGAAATTGTTATGAAGTGTTAAAATGGATAATTTTAATATTTCATGGGAGCCTTGGGTTTTCCGGAGTGTTAAAACGAAACTAAAAATCAAAAACGCAGGCTCAAAACGCGAGCCGAAAACGCATAAACGTAAAATGTGCACACTTCGCGTAGAAATGGAAAATTAAATTATTCCATATGAAAACAAGTACGTGGGGGAATATAAATCATATTAACGGGTAAACTGAGCATAGCCTGAGTCAATTTACAAATTTCAGTGTACGTGTCACGACATACGCGGGCAACTTTCCCGGTAAAAGCCAATTTACTTAAAATAGCAAAATAAGCAAATAAATTTTAGTAAAATAATGACTTGGAAATTTCTCGGTTGTTACACTTATCTTCAATCTTGAATCACTTGAGAATTTTCTTCACATACAAGCTTTTGAAGAAACCATAACAGTAAGTACTCCAATATAAACTTCAATCTTTTCTTCATCTTGAATTGATTTCCTCCCCTGAGTTACATAATCATCTGTAACAGCAACTGAACAAACTTGAATTCCTCCCCTGTTTGGAAGAATCTTCACCATCACATTAACTTGAACATATGACATTCGAGCTCAGCTACCAATATGACAATTTGTACAAGTTACCATCAATTCAGTTGTTTAGTGTCAAACTGCTCTCAACACTTCCAGATGTGTAACCTTCTGAGAGAGGTGAATCATAGAGCATAAACTCAGTATGAAACCAAGTTTGAACCATCAGTACAAACTAGTTGAAACTAGCTGTTGATGCAAATAATGTTCTAAAAACGTTTTTTATATCTTTCGATTACTTCACGTTTTGAGGATGACAAAATGTGAAATCACGTTACGTTAAAATTAACGTAAACAAGTTTTTAATCGGAAGATCCCGTTTCTACGCAAATCACTCTAGAACAAATTACAACTTGACAAATGATCAAAGAAGTGAATTTGTGTTTTGAGACTTCACATTTTAATGGGACAAAACATTTTTTCAAAAATAACACATGACAAATTATTTTTGAAATATTAAGAAATGTTTTAATGGAAAAATATGTTTGAAAATCACAACAGCTATTTTTCCCCCCAAAATCAGCTCCAACCTTCCCCAAATAAGTTTTCACCAGAAAAGACAAAATTTGGAGCGTCCTAGTCTAGGACGGCTCCACGGTTCCACAAAATTTAGTGGAGCCGTGGCATGTTTAGTGGAGCCGTCCGTACTATTTTTTCTGTAACATTCAGATTTTCTTTGCCTATAAATACCAACCCCTTTCACAGATTTTAGGCACCCTTTCACACAAAAAAACTTCTGAGTTTAAACCTCTCACACCTTTCTCTTCTTTAGATCATTTAGATTAGTTTTTCTTTGTTTTAAGAGTGATCCAATCATCCACCAAGAGATCCTCTTCATTCCTCTTCATTAGCAAGAGAAGAACACAAGTATCCAAGTTGATACAAGGTGTTATCATTCCTCTTCATTAGCAAGAGAAGAACACAAGTATCCAAGTTGATACAAGGTGTTATCATTCCTCTTCATTAGCAAGAGAAGAACTCAAGGTATTCAAGAAGATACAAGAGTTATAGTTGTTAGGTTTTTGTAACACTTGTTACAACCTTGTTGTATCATAGTATACATCAAGTTTATTTATCTTTTGTGAGTGAGAGTGAAGATCAAGTGTGATCTTATAGAGATAGTGGATATCTCTTAAAGCCATTGGGCTTGTGTGATTGATCAAGAAGATCAAGGGTCGATAGATTAGTGTTAGTTGAGAGAGTGTTGATCATTGTAATCGTGTTGAGATCTTGGTGATCTCGTGTAGCCATTGGGCTTGTGTGATTGGTCATGTGGACCTTGGTAGATTGGTGCTAGCTAAGATTAGCACTCGACATCTAGCTTAGTGTCGGTAATAGGATAAGCGACGTGTACGGTTTTCTCCACCTGAAGGGAGGTTGTTGATATAGTGTTTGAAACTCTCGAGTGTGGTACTCGGGGAGTGGAGTAGGGCGAAGAAGAGCTTCGTAGCCGAACCACTATAAATCCTTTGTCTCGGTTTGATCTTTCCAACTCTACTCTTTACTTTTATTATTTACCATTTGTTAGCTTAGTGTGTAGTTCATATTGGTGTTGATTGATTACACATAGAGTTCGAATCAAAGTTTCCAATAGCAAACTTTTAAAACAAGATTTTTAAAAGAAATTAAAACCGGTAAACTATTCAACCCCCCTTCTAGTTTCCCACAATTGGTATCAGGAGCCACGTCAGTCAAGATTTTAAAGTATATTGTATTTTAAAACTTGAATCGATGAATGGATTCCGACAAATATCTAGAAGGGAAATCTATGCAAAGACCACCACTTTTTGAAACCGACTGTTTTATATATTGGAAAACAAGATTCGAAACATATGTAAAATCAAAAGACATTGATCTTTGGCATGTTATTACCGAGGGTGACTTTCAACCTATTCAAATGAATCCGGAAACTAAAAAGGATGAAATAGTTTCTTATGATAAATAAAGTGATGAACTTAAAAGGAAATTAGCCAAAAATAATGAGGCTAAAATGATGATTTATAATGCTTTGCCTAAAAAGGAATTTGAAAGAATTTTTATGTGTAATACGGCAAAAGAGATTTGGAAAACGTTGCTAGTCACTCACCAAGGTAATAACCAAGTCAAAGAGAACAAGATAGATCTTCTTGTTCAACAATATGAACAATTTTCCATTTCGGAAGATGAGTCAATAGATAATGCTTTTGCTAGATTTAATACTATTATCACTAGTCTTAAAGCTCTTGATGAAGGTTACTCTAGCAAGAATTATGTTAGGAAGTTTCTTAGGGCTCTACATCCTAAATGGAGAGCAAAGGTCACCGCCATAGAAGAGTCAAAGGACTTGGCGACCTTGTCACTCGATGAACTTATAGGAAACTTGAAAGTTCACGAGATGATAATCAAGAAGGACTCCGACATAGTCAAAGGCAAAAGCGAGAGAGTTAGATCTCTAGCATTGAAAGCCAAGAAGGAGTCTAGTGATGAGGAATGTTCGAGTTCCGATAGTGAAGATGAAGAATATGCACTAGCCGTTAGAAACTTTAGAAAGTTCTTTAGGAGGAAAGGTAGATTTCCTAGACAACCTCGCGATGAAAGGAGGTCATCTCAAAAGAATCGTGATGAAAAGAAAGGGACAAGTGATAGGAAATGCTATAGATGCGGAGATCCTAATCACCTCATAGGAGAATGTCCTAAACCACCGAACTCCAACAACCAAAGAGCTTTTGTAGGAGGCTCTTGGAGTGATAGCGGTGAAGAAGAAGAGAAGAAGCTTAATGATGAGACATGTCTAATGGCTCAAGCTTCTAACGAGGTACATTCCGACTCTTCTTATTATAGTGATAATAATTCGTCAATAGATGATAGTGAATTGCATGACGAATACAACAAACTATGTGTAGTTAGTACTAAGATCTTAGGTAGAAACACAAAGCTAAAATTAAAACTAAAAGAACTAGAACTACAAGTTTTAGAATTAAAAGATCATGTCAAGAGACTTGAGAAAAACAAAGAAGTAGACTTAGGATGTGGGTCATGTATAAGTCTTCAAGTAGAAAATGAAAGGCTTAAAGAAAATGCTTTAAGAATCATTAAGTTTGATGAAGGAACTAAAAAGCTTAATGATATACTTGAAAATATTAGATATAGTGAACATGACCGTTCGGGTTTAGGATTTGACCCAAATCAGGCTTCTACAAGTGGTACTAAACAAGTAAAATTTGTAATGCCTGAAATGTCCAAGTCTGAAGGTGACGGCACCACTAATGATACTGACGGCACCACTAAATTTAGTGGTACCGTGGTACCATCTGGTGTTGAGGACAAAACTGGGTCAATTTTGAAACAGAACTTGAGTCCTAAACCGAGTCATGTAGTTGTAGATAGTACTAGAGTGTCTACACCAAGTAAAGAGAAAGCCAAAGGCTTCTACAAACCATTATCATCTCCCGAACATGGATTTGTAAAGCGTGGCACTAGGTCTACTACTCCTCCACCTAGAAGAATTAATTCTCCCAAACCTCGGTCTAGAACTCCTCTACCGAGAGGTAACTTTAGAAGACAAAATCATCCAAGTAACTTTCCCGTAACTTGGAATGATCGTCCATCAAAAAGTTACTTACCATGGAAAATGTGTCCTCCATTTTCACATCCTAAACTAACGCAACAAATGCATAGGATGTTTGACTCTAACAACTTTGAACCCATGAGATATTGGGGACCAGATGTTTGAACTTTTGTTTTGCTAGGAAAACATGAGTGTAAATAAATTTCGGAGTCTAATAAAAGGAGTATGATGTGTTATCAAACAAGTCTGGTGACGCAAAAGTCAAGTCGTGTCTTATATGCTCAACATTCAACAAAGGTAGTCTAATCCTCTAGTTTTAAGAGCAACACCTCAGGTACAGGTACGCTTTCTTAAAACACCCTTTGTTAGTAGAAATGTTTGACATGAAATAGTGTAGTTAGAATCTAACATGGTAGGCACTATAACATAGAAACTTTATTCACATCTCATCATGTCAAACTCAACTTGTCCAGAAATGTTCGATGATCGCTTGAAGATCATGCGTGACAAGTTTGAATTAAGCATTGATGAGTGAATCAAGTTTCCTTCCTTGCACATAAGTAATCTTGCCTAAATTAAGTATCCCTGTAAACTTATGTATACTATATGTATGAGATACATAGTTTAAGTAATAGTCTTAATTGACACTGACGCCCATATCCGCAAAAATGAATCTCACAAGAGACGAAGAAGGTGAGTGCGCGGATATAACTAGGTTAGGGGCATAATAGGTAAAGTAGTTTACCTAACGGCAAGTAGGTCCATTATCATGAATAGTGTTTGGCTTTGTGCCCACTTGTAAGAAGTGCCCCAAGACTTCTTACATCAAAGTGTTTGATATATCATCCGATACATCAAAGGTACTACACACTTGAGATTGCGATATCTCAAGGAGATTGATGTAGAAAATGTTTCTATACCAACTCTGATAATGAGAGAGTAAATGTGGATTGAAACATAGAGAGTAATGTTTGTACCTTCATAGGTTGATTAACAAACATCTTGGTTCCCCAAGAAACAAACTACTCTTATTGTCTCCACGACCGAAGCCGAGTACGTAAGCGCCGGAAAGGCATGACAACAAATACTATAGATGAGACAACCCCCTATGAAGAGTAGCAGTCAAGATGCCATTAGACTTGACCGGGAACCCTGTAGTTTGCTCATGAATGAAGCTCATCGAAGTACGTCATCCTCTCCGTCACGATAAGGTCAAAAGAGAAATCTTTTCTTTGAAAAGTCTCTCTTGAAAGACAACATCGTCAATACTCCAACCAATACGTTCTCGTCACCCCACTCATGACTATTTAGATAATTCTTCCGAATTATTAAAGTCATCGTCCACTTCTCTCCTCATGACCTCTTAATAATTCACTTGAAATATTAACGTCATTTCTCACGTCTTGACTCGTTTGTCATTTCCCTCACATCGCCTCATGACTCTTAAGTCATTCCTCTCATCCCGCTTATGACTATTTCAATATTTCAATGGAAATATTAAAGTCATCCCTTGCGTCATATATTATAAATGTTTTATCCCTTCTATGACTTCTCAAATGTTTCACGGGAAATATTGAAGTCATCCTCTACGAATCACCCATGACTTCTTAAGTCATCTATCTAACTCGTCTCATGACTTTTAGAAATTCCTCTAGAAGTTCTAAGTCATTCCCTCACAACTCGTCACATGACTTTTTGAATATTTCACGGGAAATATTAAGTCATTCCTTACGTCTCGTATTCTGACTAATTAAATATTTCATGGGAAATATTATAGTCATCCACCAAAACACGACTCATGACTTCTAATTATTTCACGGGAAATATTAGAAGTCAATCCTTATCCAATGACAACTTAGTCAATTTCCTTGGAAACACTAAGGTCATTCCTTGTCATCCCGCCTAATCGTTTTCGTCAAAAAGTTTATTAGGTATAAACTTTTTCCTCGTGTCAAAAAGTCTTACTAAATAAGTAAGATTAATCAGCCAAAAGTCAAAACAGAAGAAAAGTGGCACAATCAGACACACGGCTCCATTAAATAGACACGGCTCCACTAATGTTTAGTGGAACTGTGGTGCCCTGCATCTGAAAAATGCGCCATTCTTTCTTTTCTTCTGCGCATCCTTTCAATCAAACCCAAAACCACTTCCTCTTACTGTCAAAACCGAACCCAAACACTAAAATTCAGTTAAGCTCTTGCAAATCAAGATTGAGGCATTGGAATCAACAAATCCTAATCACAACAACACTAATTGTAAGTAAATCATGCTTAATTTCTTTCAATTTGAGTCTAGGGTTTGTTCTTGAGTTCAAAATTGAATTGGGGATTTTCGAATTTTGTTAATCCTTTGTGAAATTAAGACTAGGATTGGACAATGTAGCATTCACATGATTCCCTAAACCTAGGATTTTCATAAACTCACTTATGTTGCAAAACCTAGTCCGAATTTAATAACTAAAATCGGATTATGATTGATTGTTTGTAGTGGAATCATGTTTAGGATTACTAAAATTGGATTTGGAACGTTTTGCATTAAAGCTTTTCAAACTTAAAGCTTGTTGGCGCCACGATGAGTTGTTTGCCAAGCACCCCAATTCGATCATTTTTCGAAAAACTTCACATGTCTAGGATCATGAAACCTTTTTCATGCATTGTTGATGCAAATTAAAAACGTTTTTGCATGTATACGCAAACTCTCAAATATGAGTCGAAGTACATAATTAATATGTATTGTTCGACATATTTGATTGAGCAAAAGTGAAGTTAGGAGCGTTTGGGTAATCTCATAGGTTTCATTTTAGAGTCGAGATTACCGCACCTCCACATTGTTTGCATTTAGGCACACACACACACATTCAAAATGGGATCACTAAAATGCAACAAGTTGACATATAAAAAAATAATTTTTTTGTAGGTAACAATGCCTCGTAATGATTACCAAGAGTCCCATCACTACATCCCTCGTCTTGCTGAGACCCAAATATTCCCATTGAACAAAAAGCTTATCTAGCCAAAGTTCAAGATCGATACATACACGAAGGGCGTGTAGTCGATGCACTCTATGTCATGACAGACAACATCCGTGTTTGTTTCCCTTCTATCGAGTTCGATTGTTTATACAAAATAAACGATCAAGTCTGTCCTCGTTTTATTCTCGAGTTTTATAGTCGTGTCCGTACCTACACTGATCTTGACGGAAACGTCTTTCTTGATTTTTGGATTCGACACCAAAATATCATCTTGTCAGTCACCGAGATTGGTTAGATTCTCGGTGTTCCCTCATATGGTCAGTGTGCATTCACTAAAGACCATTCTCTAGAGTCTCTTTACTACAATCTTGAGAATGAAGGTGCTTATCGTACCAAAATTCCTGACATTGAAGTAATTAAACAAGTAATCCAAATTCCTCGAGTCACCAACACGTATCAAAAACGTGATGGTTCTATTGTCTACCTCGACCCAAACAAAATCTACCTCAAAGAACTTCGTCCCGATATTAGAAATTGGGAACTTCTTCTACGTGAAAACGTGTTAAGCCTTGCAGGCAACCGTGATCACGTTTCGGCAAGTCTTGCCCATATGCTCTACTGTCTTAGTATCGAGGAACCATACAACCTCGCATACTACATGGTCAAACGGATGGCCAATATTCATCGTCGCTTGATGAGCTCATGCCATATGGCATGTTGCTTACTCGTTTATTCAGGTGGGTTATGCAAACCTACCCATCTCTCAATGATGTCGACTATGTCCTAGTCAATCCGGTTATGAAATCACTTGGTGGACCACAACGTCGCATAAAGCAACGTAAGGACAAAGGGTCCAAACGTGGTCGTAAATCCACTTCCAATATTCCCCACTCTTCCTCCTCGTTCGGTCACAGTTCGTCTTCTCAACCTATGGATGAGGATGATGATGAGGTAAACGAAGAAGGAATGTCTCGCCCTAATACTCCCTCTCCCGACACCTTCTTTCGTAACCTTGACACCTCATCATTCACACAAACCTCCGATGTTGAATTCGGACAAAACAACTTATCCACGATGATGAGAAGGCAAACAACCATGTACAATCGACAAGTCTCGATGCATGAGCAAACTATCGGGGGATTCAAGTCCATCGGCAAGGCGATCAAAGGGCTCGGGAACAAGATTAAAAAGTTGGGGAAAAGAAGAGACTAGTTAGGATTAGCTTAAGTAGTACTATTAACTTAAGTATTATTAAGCTATTATAAATAAGGTCATGGCAATGTCCATCATACATTAACTAGCTTGAAGTGTTCTCTTTTAACACTTCACACTTGAACATGGTTAATTTGCTTAGTTAATTAACCTTTATGTTAATCAATCTTGCCTAGTTCATGCATGTTATCTTATTTTAATTACATGCACTAGATGTTAAACTTGCTTGAATTCATGCATGCTTAATAGTTGCCTAAATACATAGATGATCACATGATCATGTTAGTTGCTAGTTGAAACTAGTATTAGGAACTCTATGTGTTTAGTAGTTTGAGGCATTGAGATTTGCAGCCACTAGATTCCCCAGAAATTTCCCCATTTAGGCTGCCTAAAACCAGCAGACCTGGAAAGAAGGTCAAATGGGAGGCCAAAGGACGGCTCCACTAAATTTAGTGGTGCCGTGGTACATTTAGTGGTACCGTGCCTCTGGAAGACGATTTTCACTATTTCCTTCCACTTTTTGACTTCTTTTTCCAGGAAATCTGCCAACATAACCTGATTCCCATACACCCAAATCCCCAAATCCAACATCCTTTTCAACCTTGCATGCTTTTGATTTGGCTATTTAAGCTAACATCATGCATTGCCATCCTTACACCTTCACACTCACCATACAACCACCATGTCTTCCACCATTGCTTCAACCTCACACAAAAACAAGAAACCAAGATTCAACATCAAACCAACCAATCAAACCACTCTTGTTGATCAATGGATCAAAAGTGTTCACACACCACAAACCTCAACCAAACCTTCCAATGAGATGATTCTCATTGATCTCACCTTGGATGATGAAGATGATATACACACACCCATAACCTCTACCAAATCATCATCTTCCTTCACTACACCCCAAGCTCCATCCAAGGCAACATCAACCAAACCAACATCCTCATCCTCCACCACCATTGGAACCAACACACATTCACCTCAACCAAGTCCCATTTCATCACTAGCCTTAACACTTAACTCATCACCATCAACTTCCCTTGAAGTGGGAACCAACACATCATCCTCATCACCTTCACCATCACCACACCCCCTAGCTCTCACCCTAACCTTATCACCAATCACTCCCTTTGAGTTTGGGAGTAACACATCATCATCTTCCCTATCACCATCACCTCAACCTTTAATGGGTCATCCCATCCTTTATCCCCTACAACCCCACACCTTGAGTTGTGCTTGTTGCCATCACAACCTAGAACTCATCATGAACCTTAGAGATGAGCTTAGCTTTAGGTTCTCATACCTAGAACACCTCCTCATACCACCCATAGGACCCATCATCCTTCCACCTCCTCCACCACACAATATCCAAAACTAAACATGGTTATGTTTAATCCCTCCAATAAATGCTTAGGAACCCTTTTGAAGTTGGAAGCAAATCTTGAAGCCTCATACTACTATTGATGTTTATGTGTCTTCATGTTGTTTTAAATTTGCTTTCTTGATGTAGTCATACTTATGTATGACATTTAGTTTATGTTTATGAAATGGGCTTTTCATTTTGGCTACTTAGCTATTTTTTTTTTGTGGTTGGATATTTGTCAAATGTGCTACTTGTTAGATATTGTATATGTGTTATCTAACCTTGTTTTGTAGCATACACCATTGCTCGATTCCTTGGTGTTCTCCAAATGAGGGGGGTATACATCAAGGGGGAGCCTTTGTCACCTTTTTGATTCGACAAAAAGGGGGAGAAATGGGAGTAAACTCATTAAAAACTTGTTAAAACTAATTTTAACTTAAAATGAGTTTATATTTTGTCATCATCAAAAAGGGGGAGATTGTTGATGCAAATAATGTTCTAAAAACGTTATTTATATCTTTCGATTACTTCACGTTTTGAGGATGACAAAATGTGAAATCACGTTACGTTAAAATTAACGTAAACAAGTTTTTAATCGGAAGATCCCGTTTCTACGCAAATCACTCTAGAACAAATTTACAACTTGACAAATGATCAAAGAAGTGAATTTGTGTTTTGAGACTTCACATTTTAATGGGACAAAACATTTTTTCAAAAATAACACATGACAAATTATTTTTGAAATATTAAGAAATGTTTTAATGGAAAAATAAGTTTGAAAATCACAACAGCTATTTTTCCCCCCAAAATCAGCTCCAACCTTCCCCAAATAAGTTTTCACCAGAAAAGACAAAATTTAGTGGAGCCGTCCGTACTATTTTTTCTGTAACGTTCAGATTTTTCTTGCCTATAAAAACCAACCCCATTCACAGTTTTTAGGCACCCTTTCACACAGAAAAACTTCTGAGTTTAAACCTCTCACACCTTTCTCTTCTTTAGATCATTTAGATTAGTTTTCTTTTGTTTCAAGAGTGATCCAATCATCCTCCAAGTGATCCTCTTCATTCCTCTTCACTAGCAAGAGAAGAACACAAGTATCCAAGTTGATACAAGGTGTTATCATTCCTCTTCATTAGCAAGAGAAGAACACAAGTATCCAAGTTGATACAAGGTGTTATCATTCCTCTTCATTAGCAAGAGAAGAACTCAAGGTATTCAAGAAGATACAAGAGTTATAGTTGTTAGGTTTTTGTAACACTTGTTACAACCTTGTTGTATCATAGCATACATCAAGTTTATTTATCTTTTGTGAGTGAGAGTGAAGATCAAGTGTGATCTTATAGAGATAGTGGATATCTCTTAAAGCCATTGGGCTTGTGTGATTGATCAAGAAGATCAAGGGTCGATAGATTAGTGTTAGTTGAGAGAGTGTTGATCATTATGATCGTGTTGAGATCTTGGTGATCTCGTGTAGCCATTGGGCTTGTGTGATTGGTCATGTGGACCTTGGTAGAATTTGGTGCTAGCTAAGATTAGCACTCGACATCTAGCTGAGTTTCGGTAATAGGATAAGCGACGTATACGGTTTTCTCCGCTTGAAGGGAGGTTGTTGATATAGTGTTTGAAACTCTCGAGTGTGGTACTCAGGGAGTGGAGTAGGGCGAAGAAGAGCTTCGTAGCCGAACCACTATAAATCCTTTTTCTCGGTTTGATCTTTCCAACTCTACTCTTTACTTTTATTATTTACCATTTGTTAGCTTAGTGTGTAGTTCATATTGGTGTTGATTGATTACACATAGAGTTCGAATCAAAGTTTCCAATAGCAAACTTTTAAAACAAGATTTTTAAAAGAAATTAAAACCGGTAAACTATTCAACCCCCCTTCTAGTTTCCCACACTAGCAGTACAAACTGTTTAGCAAAAATTTTCAGAGATTAGAATAAACTCAATGTGGAGATGAAAACATTTTTGTCCACTTATAGTTTTTAGCAAACTATCAGCTTCAACGGATTTGATATGTCTTTACCAATAGCCATTTGCTTTGGACTAGTCAACTCTTTACACTTAGATATGGTGAGTTGATGACCATCTAGTTTTTGGTAAACTGTCAACCATGAAAGGATTTGATTAGTCTTTACCAGAAACCGTTTGATCTGGACTAGTTGGTTCTTATGTGGATTAGATATGGTGAACCAATAACCATTTGTTGTATGCACAGATAACACACTGAGCTCCAAATCACCATAAAGTCCAAAACACAAAGCATTTGTAATTCCTTGGTGCTTATCATCCAATCCTGCAATTGTTAGTCCAAAAAAAAAAAAAAAAAAAAAAAAAAAAAAAAAAAAAAACAAAAAAAAAAAGGTGCAAAGCACTTGTCTCACAACAATATAAGCATATGACTAACATTGCACTTAAAAGAAAAATTAATTCCTTTGATGTACCCAAGCCATTACAGACTTAGGCTTTCCTCTTGCATCAACATAATTAAACCTTTTTAAAACAGTTGGAGTACCATTGGATTGAAGTGGTCTCCAAACCCATGATGCAGATGCATTAATACCATTACCCATATTTCCCTTAGCAGTTTTTTTAAAACTTCCATTGTTAACTGCTTGCCTAGCAGTATGAGCTGCTGGGTTTGCAATTTCAACTTTAGGTTTCCAAACTTGTTTATTTATCACTGCATTGTTTTGAAATGGTTTTCTAACAGTTGTTGGTGCTGATTTGAAAAGAGTTTTTGCACCTTGAACTGTTTGTCTAGGGTAAAAAGGTCTATTTGGTCTAACAGTATGAACTGCTGGTATAGCAGTATTAACTGTTTGTCTAACAGTATGAACTGTTCTTGTTCCAGACCTTAACAGAACTGATCTAGGTATCATTCTAGCATTTGTAGGGTGAGTGGGAGGTCTTACTGAGTTCACCCTAGGGGTTGAATACCTAGTTACCCTTTTGTTGCAATAAAATGCAAGATGGTCAAAGCTACTACATGTGAAACAAGCTTTCCTATAACAGACAAAATCATCACATAGTTGGTGCGATTTGAGGCCATTCCAATTTCTTTGGTTACCTCTGGGCTTGTTTGTGGTTCTATACATTTCTGCATACCTAACTGTTGGTCTAAAAGGTTTTGCATTAGCTCTAGGCCTAACAGTCTCAGTCTTGACCACTTTGGGAACTTTTGTTTCCTCCACTTTAACACTAACAGGCTTAACCACAACCAGATCATCCTCATCATCAGAAGTCCATTCCTCTATGGTTGGAGCATCTGAGTTCCTATCAGAGGACATCTTTTCCTCAGAGAGAGATTTATCACTAGCACTAACATAAGAATCCTCAGCCTTAACAAATTTAACAGGATTCTCACTAATTTTAGTACCATATCCAGGAAAATCCATATCCTTAAACTCTTCTAAACCTGTATGAGCCAAATCAATTCCTGGAGGGACAAACATTCCTCTATTTGGGGGTGCAACAGACTTGTAACCTAAACCAGATTTAGCTTTATTAAGTATTTGACTCTCTACTATTTTCTGTACCCCTTTATATTTTCTTTTTCTTTCTTAAGTGTCTCTAGTTCATATACAAGTCCACTCATCTTGTCATCTTTCAGTTGCAAATCTCTCTTTAACACAGCTATATCATCATTAAAGTTAGACTCATTCTTTCTATAAAAATCAAGTTGTTCTTCCAAAACAGCTAGTCCTCTTTTATGATTAGACAGACTAAAATTCACTTGATTAAATTCTACTCTAAGATCATCATACTGTTTCTTAAGAGTTTCATAATCTTTTAAAGCATGACAAGTGTTTGAGCATTTTTGAACTATATGTACCTCAGAGTCTGAAAAGGCCATCAATGCAATGTTGGCTGGTTCCACCTCCTCTTCCATAAAGCTCCAATCAAAACCAGCTCCATCCACAGCAACCATTGCCTTTGAGGAAGAAGTTTCTTCCACATTCACTGTCCTCCTATTCTGACTCTTGTTTCCATTCCCATTGCTTTGTTGTCTGGGACTTCTACATTCCCTGGCAAAGTGCCCCATCTTATGAAAATTATAGCACTCCACCTTGGACTTATCATACCCAGCTACATCTCTTCCATTGAAGGTAATCTTGTTCCCAGTTCTTTGATAATACTTCTTAGCCCTAATACTTATCAAGGCCAACTGCCACTTTAAATCCATAGCTTCCAAATCATCTTCAGCAATCTGAAGAAGGTCTTCATTGAAGATTTGAGACCCACCAGATTGTTCTAACACAAATGCATATATGGTCTCCTCAGTCAAGCCAGCAGTACTAGTTTTTACACTAGCAGTGCTAACTTTAGGGCTAGCAGTATCAACTGCTTCAACATCATCAGAACTGTTATTGTTGGAAGATGATAAAAATGCTGTGTTTCCAGAACTAGAACTAGTGCTTCCACTTTTCTTCACCTTTTGTTCAACAATCTTGAGATTGTTGTACAGTTCATTCAATGTCATCTTCTCCAGCTTTGGTTTATTACTCCAAACCACAACATAAGTGTTCCATTCAGCAGGTAGGCTATTAAGAAACTTCATGTTAAGATCTTCCTGTGGAATTACAATTTTTAACACAGTAAGTTGACTAATGATCCTTTGAAGCCTATTAAAGATATGATCCAAAGGTTCATTGCTTAAGGCACTGAAGTTCTCATAACTCTGTTTAAGTAGAGTTCTTTGAGCCTTCTTGGTAGCTTCGTTTCCACCAAATCTCTCCACCACTGCTTCAAAAAGAGTCTTAGCAGTCTCATAGTGGCTAAAGTTTAACACCTGATCATTAGGAATTGCCATGAGTAACAAATTCCTAGCCTTTTGATCATTCTTCTTCTTAATTCTCTCATCATTAGTCAGTGGTTCAGTATTGAGCTTTATGGTCTTGGAACCATCAGCATGTGTTTCCTCAGAAGTAGTCGGTTTGAAGGAATCACCATTGATAATGATATCCCATAGTGCATAGTCTTGCACCATGAAATATTGCTCAATTCTGAGCCGCCATAGATCGTATTCATTCTGTTTCAGCATGGGGAGTTTAGCAAGGATAGATGTTTGTGGTGTCTCCATGTCCATTTTCTTGGTAGCAAGAGAGTAAATACTTCAGGGTCTTTTAAATCAAAGTATCAGAAACCTGGCTTTGATACCACTTGACCGGATCTAAACACACGGATTGTGTTGAAGATACTTTGAATATATACTTAATAGCACGCGGAATTTACTACCAAGTACTTAGAAGATTTAGCGTTTGGTGATTGTATGTGATTGTATGAATGTAACAGTAAGAATGATAACACACAGTTTAACCAAACGATTATAGCTTCAATATATTATGAGTGATCTTTGAATATCACAAGAATTACAATGAAATCGTGAAGCTCTATCAATAATGCATGTATATCTGTTCTTTGAAACCCTAATTAGAATCTCCTTTTATAGAATAAGGAGTCCTTTACAAGTAAACTATCTACCGTATAAATCTATCTTAATAAGACATACATTACATTCCAATTTCCATATATATCTTCACACGGCTTTCATCTCTATCTTATAAACAGTACTAACTTCTTGTGCCAACAGTACTAACTGACTTAGTACTGACAGTGTATTCTTGAACGATCTTCAGCAGTACTAATTTATGCATGAGCAGTACCAACTATTAGTTTAATTCCCAACAAACCTGAACAACCTCCTTCTCACACTGAGGGGGAGATTCCTGAGAAAACCCCATCTTCATCTCACCAAGATTGTAAGCTCAGGCTCAGTGGTTGTGAGAATGCCTTTGCCTTTGTCTTGGTGAGATGAAGATGGGGTTGTCTCAGGAATCTCCCCCTCAGTGTGAGAAGGAGGTTGTTCAGGTGGTTCTTTAGTGACCTTCTCCCCCTCAACTGTTGCTTGAGTCATGGTCAGAGCAAGAGTTAGAGCGCTCACTGAAGTTGAGGGAGCAGCCTGACCTTTGAAGGCTTGATAAATCTCAGTCATCATTGATTTGATGTCTGAGGTGTCCTGCTAAAGAGTTGAGACCTTAGCCTCAAGAGAAGCCTAAGAAGCCTCTATTGCTGTCATCCTTGGCCCAAGATTCCAAGCGAAGGAAGAAGAAGATGTAGCCCAAGATGCCAAGTGTGACTCCATAAGACCCAGGGAAGACTTGATGGAGTCCACTGTAGAGGTGAGTCCCTGAAGATTGGAGGATTTCAGCATGTTTATGAGCTCAGTCAGCTGAGTAGACTGTTGATGGTAGTCCTCAGAAGCCTGAAGAATTTTCTTGTTAAGCTCAGGGTCATCTTTCACTGACTCTTGAATAGTTGCAACGCTCTTGTGTATGTTGGTGAGAGCTTGGTTGAACAGTTTAAGATTCTCATCAAGATTTGTCAGGGAGAAGGAGATAGATGACTTGTGCTCATTAACATCATCACGATAGGATTCCACTGATTCCTTCAGGTTGACATAATGAACAGCAGCTTCACAGTGTTGGTCAAAAATTTCTTCAGTTAGCCCAGTAAAGAGAGCATTGTTGGCCTTTTGTAGGAACTTGACCAATTGTCTTTCAGTGAGAGGAAGAATGTTGTCATACTTCCTGAGTTCTGGAGGGCAGGATGATTCAGAGTCTGAAGAATGATCAGCCTGAGACTTTGATTCTTCACCATGTGGAGAGGACTGATGCGATTGTTCAGTGGGTTGAGCATCAGTCTCCATATCATCACCTGCCTCATAAACTTCTTCCTCACTCTCTATACTGAGCTCTTCATAAAACATAAGAACAGCCTGAAGATCCGCCATCGACTGAATCTGCAACGGGTTTTGGCCAGGTCCTGACCCTTCCATAATAACTGAGTGGGTTTGCTCAGCCTGGTGTTTGGGGTCAGTTCCCGAGAGACTGGATTGGGTGATGGGTTCCGTATCAGCGGGTGGTTTAAATCCCTCTGAGTCTTTGTCCCCCTTTGCGCATTCAAGTACTGACAGTTGTTTTCCAGCACTATCATGAGGCATAGTTTGTGATTGTTGATGGACCCCCTTTCCATCAGGGTTGTATTGCCCTTTTGGGGATTCAGGATCCTTGACTCCCTCAGGCACTGATTATGATTTATCAGTTCCTTCATCGGGATGTGATTGGGTGTGGGTCCCTTTCCCAGTTGAGTAGTGCTGCCCAACCGAGGATTCAGGACCCTTTTCTCCCTCAGGCGCTGATTGTGATTTGTCAGTGCCTTCATCGGGATGTGAGAGGTTGAAGGTTCCTGACCCTACCAACTTGTGTATGTCAGTAGAGCCATGAGGAAACTGTGGTTTGCCCGAGGACACTGAGGATGATTTATCAGTAACCTCCATTGGCATTTGCTTTAGGGTCAAGAGGGTCTCAATGATGGGTGTCTCTGAGGTCTTGGCCATTGTTTCCCCTTCTGAGGGTTCTGAGGCAGAAGATCCAAGGGCGAGTGATTTGGGTTTAACCACCTTCTTGGTCCCTGCCTTCTTTTTCTTCTTCTCCTGCTTTTCAGGAGAAGGAATGGGTGAGACAGCTTTGTCACCCTGAATGACTACCAGCATGTAGTTGGTCAGGGCGATTGGTTGTACCTCAGTAACGCCACTAGTATAATTGGCCTTGTGTAGGACGTCAGGTTTAGAACCTTGAGCGTCAGACCTCATATAATCAGTGCGAAGTAGGTCCTGAAGCACACAGGAAATGAATCTAGGATAGGACATGTGTCTTTGCCTAGACTTTCCTGAGAGCTTGGACACGAGGTCTTGGAAGATTATTCCTCCGATGTCTATTTTTCTACCCTCCAGGAGACTGAACACCATCAATTGTTGTGATGAGTTCAACTGTTTCGTGGAGGATTTGTTGCCTCCCAGGACCTGAATGACAAAAGTCATCAGGATCCTCCAGGCTGGGGGGAAACCAAGTTTTAATTATTGGTGCCTTAGCCAATAATGAACCTGGGGCCACCTCAGGTTGTCTGGGGTCTTGTGGCCCTAGAAAAAGCAACTCTGCTTTAACTTCTTGGTCAGTGGGGTTGGGCTCAAAATTCACAGCGAAATCAAGGCCAGTGGCTTTGATATAGGTTTTGTAATCAAGGGAGAGGGTCCTTCTCCCATTCATCATTGTGAATGTTATGATTGAGTCCCTGGTGTCATCAGGGCTTGTTGCCACTGCCGTACACCAAAATTCCCTCATGTAGTCATGATATATGACTGAGGGGGTCTTTGTAAATGCCGTAGCAAGAAAGCAGTTTTGTAGATACTTAACTACATTCTTGTACGCCCAAAACTTTTGGGGATAGGCAAAATTGCCTACCACATTGTTCTTGGTTAAGTCTACGCCCTCCATTGTGAATTCCACATTTGGGGCGTATGTAATAGCCATAGAAGAAGCCATTTTTTTTTTGTTGGGAAGGTTGGGTAATCAATAAATGGTCTGGGTTTCTAATAGCTAAGAACACACACAAAAAAAAATTTAGTTTTTGAAAGAAAAGGGCAAAATTTTACTTAGGATTTCTAAAAAATGTGTGTGTGTGTGTGTGTGTGTTTATCAAGCCTTCAAAGGTCAGGCTGCTCCCTCAACTTCAGTGAGCGCTCCAACTCTTGCTCTCACCATGACTCAAGCAACAATTGAGGGGGAGAAGGTCACTGAAGAACAACCTGAACAACCTCCTTCTCACACTGAGGGGGAGATTCCTGAGACAACCCCATCTTCATCTCACCAAGACAAAGGCAAAGGCATTCTCACAACCACTGAGCCTGAGCCTACAATCTTGGTGCCTGCTTCCTCTGAAAGAAGGCCATACCCTGATGAGCCAGTCAGGGTCCCTTATGAAATAAATGGAGTCATGTATCACCTCACTGAGGCCCAAATTACGGCTCATTTAGAAAAGGAAGAAGGGTTGAAGAAAGCTGCTGAAGATGAAAGGCAAAACAAGTCTGCCATCATTCAGGTTGTCAGAGAAGAGGCTGAGAAGATTGGTCTTGAGCCAAAAGAACTTGCTGGGGAAAGGGTGGTGAGAGCTTTGTGAAAGCTCAGGATGCTGAAATGTCGGCTCTCAGGAAGAAAAGAGAAGAAAGGCTGAAAAGGACTGAGGAGATAAGACAAAAGAGAATTGAGAAGTACCAATGGGTCATGACAAGCAGACTGAGACCTGAACCCATTACTGATGTAAAGATTCATCAGAACACCAAGCCTGCTGTCATCACTGTTTTCAGAGGTCCTGATAAGAGGAACTTTGAAATTCATGAGCCCTTTAGGTTCGCTGACTTTGGGATCACTGAATTGGATGAACTGGGTCCAATCATATTCAAGAAGTCAAATGTTGCTGTCAGGGAACTAATGAAGTCCCTGAAAGTTAGATATGAAAAGCTGAGTGCAACACCTGAGGAACTTGGTATTCCCTCACTTCTCCCTGCTCCAGCCAGTCAGCCTGCCCCCTCTCAGACCTCTAGAAGAAAGAGGAAGATAATTGGATCTGAGCCTGAGATCAGAGTCCCTGGCCTTGAATGCAACAGAGCCCTCCCTGAAGGAGTTACATTTGTGAACAACAAGGTCATAGAACAACCTGATGGAGGGATATTCTTCACTAATGAGTTTGGAGATCCAGCCTTCCAAAGATGGAGTGATATTGATCTGGCAGGAATTAAAGCCATGCTTGGTTTTCTCATGATGGCCTCACCAATCCAGAGTCCTGAAAATGTGAGGTTCTGCCAAGACCTAAGAACCAAGATTCAACTTCATCCTGATCAACATGAGCTGGAATCCAAGAGACCCAAGCTTGAAGCCCTTGGATACAAACTGGACTGAGAATCTGCAACACCTCTATCATGTACATTTAGTAGTTAGGACCCTTGTAATGAAATTAATAAATTGTTGGGTCATGAAAAACCCAAGAATACTTAAAACATGATTTGGACACAAATTAACTAAGTGTTAACTTAAACCGAGGACAATTCAAGTCACTGAGAGAACAGCTTCTCAGTTAGTCATCTTCAGGATGCTTAAGGCGAATTCAAGTAGAAGGATTCACTACTCAGGAAGGAGGTACTCCCTGATGTAGCACTTAAGCCAAAGAAGAAGATGATGGTTCAGTGAGTGTTTGACAAGAACTCACTGAACCCCAGTCTCCTCAACAACAATGAAGTAATTAAGAGTGATAACTGAGAAGCGTGTCCTGAAGAACTAAGTGCCTGAGAAGAAAGACAGAAATATCTAGGAAGGATTTAAGATAAGATCAAATCTTATCTTGTCAGGAAGAAATCCTTCCTAAGACGGCTTAAAATCTTGGAGTGTCAGACCAACCACTCCTAAAGACTTAATAGGCCATTTCTATTGGTTCTTGGAAATGACAATTACTGTTGTAATTGTCAGACACGCTTGCTCAACAACTTGTAATATTTTAATTACTTTTACTCAGTTTACTTGTGTATAAATAGATTGAGAAGGAGAGAAGTTGAGTGTGTTTTGTACAATGAAAGCTTAGTCTTTTGCAAAACAACTTCTCTCCTACAAAGAGTAACGCATCCCTGAGATAGCTCAGTGAGGTCGCATTGTTACCACTCAAGCAAAACTTGAGTTTAGATAGGAGACACCACCATACCTTGTCTATTCAATCCCAAGTGTTTGTTCCGCAAAACACTTGGGTATAGATTCTTTGATTCATTTCTAATAAGAATTTAAACGTTGAAAATTACCTTGAGTTTTTATATTCACGTTTTATAACTGTTAGAATTAATCATAACATTGTATTAGTCATAAACACAAATAGATTAACTTTCTAGTTAACTCTAAGCGTGTAAGGGAACAACAGTAATGAAATTAATAAAATGATGTTCCTTTGTTTTGTTATTTCAGTGTCCTTATTTACTTTCTAGTACATTCAGTATGAGCAGAAGTCATTAGCTCACTCATTACTGATCAAAAACACTTAAGCATAATTTATATCCAAATAGGGGGAGATTGTTGGGTCCTTCAGTACCCAAGAGTCATTAAAACATACTAAGTCACTGAGTGAACAGTCACTCAGTGAGTTACCTTCAAGATGCTCAGGACGAGTCTAAGAAGAAAGACTCACCACACAGGAAGGCGGATCTCCCTGAAGTGTTACTTGAGACAAAGAAGAAGGTAATGGGATCAGTGAGCGTTAGACAAGAGCTCACTGAACCCCAAGTCTCCTCAACAACAATAACTGAAGACTGAAGACTAAAGGCAAATGACTGAAGAACCTGAAGCCTGAATAAAAGGCGGGATAAAGCGGGAAGGTTTTGAGAAGATAAGAACAAGTCTTGTAGGGGTCAGACACCCCAACCGAATAAGGGTAGAAGTGCTACGTTATGGTGACATATCAAAGCAAACACAAGCATATGACTTAAATAATACAAATGAATTTCAAAGGTTACAAAGGGAAAAATCTGAAATACAAGGTTACAAATGAGAACAACAATAACTACTAAGTCTAAAATGTAAACACTTCCAGTCATCTCTATTCCAGAATAGCTACCAAGGTATAGTCTTCTAAGTCCAAAGTACTCTCCACTCCTAACCCAGCTTCCAACTAAAACCTGCCGCAGGAAAAGAAATGCGGCTGAGCTTAAAAGCCCAGTGAACAGATATATATAAACGAAACCAATAGATAAGGCACAAACATGTAAAGTATATACAAACAGGCCTGAGGCCCAATGGACCATTGATGAGTGGAGGGTGGTCAATCAAGACCAACGCCTGAAAAGCATCCTTATATCATGTCTTCCTGACGATATAATGGAATCAGTCATCGACTGTTTAACAGCCAAGCAAACTTGGGATGACTTGGTAAACAGCTTTGAGGGTCCCTCAGATACCAAGGAAAATATGGTCATGGACCTTAAACTTGAGTATAATACTTTCAGGGCAAAAGACTCTGAAAGTCTCTCACAGACCTACACCAGATACAAGACTTTGATAAATGAATTATCAAATGATGGTGTTGTACTGACTAAGCATGAGACTAATGTTGGCTTTGTCAACAGTCTCCCTGAGAAGTGGCTCAACTTCTCACAAGGCCTGAGGAATGCTAACCACATTCAGACCCTTGAGCTCCCTGAAATTTATGGGAAGTTTGTTTATGAGGACAACTTGATCTCAAGGAGATACCCTGACTCAAAAGCTCTTGAGTCCAAAAAGGCCTTAACCTCCACACCCATATCAACTGCTTTCTATTCTAATGGTGTTGTGCAGGATTCTCAAGAGGATTCTGAAGATGAAATTGATGAAAGGACTGGTGAGGAGTACCTGAACGACTTGAACTTGGAATTCCAAGAAAGGGCACTCCTTGCTAGTTCAAGACGTTTCATCAAAAGAAATCAGTCCAACTTTGCAAAACCAAAAGCAAATGAGACCACTGAATGCTTTAAATATGGTAAAAAGGGTCATTTTGCTAGGGACTATTATTCTAAAACCATCTCAGAACCCTCTTACAAATTTTCAAGAAATAGTTCCTCAGGAACTAGCAAGTTTCAACTAAAAATGTTTCAGTCCACCCAACAATTTCAAAACAAAGGTCAAAAGGATTTTGAAACAAAGTATAGGAAAATCAAAGCTAAACTTGCACTTCTTGAAACTAACCCCATATTGCCTCAGGCTGCTCAAACATCTAAACCTATTTAGACAAAGAACAAGGTATTAGTAGCTGAAGCATATGACTGGGATGAAGAAGAGGTTTCCTCAGATGAGGAAATAAGAGTTAGTGCACTGATGGCACTTTCTGAAGATGATCAGGTGGCTGTGGGAAAAAGCCATGCTAGGAATGGAGAGTGGGTCAACATCACCATGAAGAAGGTAAATACTTTACTTTCTATGGATGATGATTCTGATTGGCAGTCTTACATGAATTATATTTGTGTTGATCTAAAGTTTGTTGAGGAACAAAGGCTTAACCTGTTTTCAAAATATAACAATATATGTGTCAGAATTGAATAAATGTAGAGATGAACTGCTTGTACTAAAGCAAGCCAAACTAGAAACAATAACTCTACAAATTCAGAACACTGAGATTTTGAAACAAAACCAAGCCCTTCAAACTGAACTTAACAAAGAAAAAGCTGTCATCCAAAGCTGGACCAAGAAGAACCCCAAAGTTTTTGACACTGTGGGATTAATCTCTCAGAAAACCATTGGAATTGACCCTCTTATGGTTGATCCAAATGTGTGTCACAATGAACTAAACTTTGTTCCAGCTGGCATATCTTTTGAGCAAGAAATGCTTCCCAAGTCTAATGACTGGATTGTCAGGGACAACCCAGTCAGTAAGTTACCAAACTTTGAGACTGGAAAGATCTTGCTTCCTGAAAGTCAGGCCTTTAAAAATATGCTTGGACTTACTGAACAACTCAGTAAGCTTGAACTCATTGAACAACTCAATAATACTGAGTTTGAGAATGAGTCTGAATCAGAATCATACCCACCACTTCCTCCACTGAATACCCTTCAGGGTGTTGCACCTAACTTAGGCCTCCCACCAATGGTCTTCTCACCACACTCTCCAAAGGAGAGATCAGGAAAAGGTACAACCATCCTGAAGAGACCAACCCTTGATGTCTCAGTAAATACTGATGACTCATCAACTTCAGTCCCTTCTGAAGTAACAACCCAAAGCCCTGATTCAAAATTTGATCAGTTGGCTGAAATGGTCAGGAAGATGGGAGAGAAGATTGCATCTTCTGAGAAACCTTCTCAATCCAAGAAGGAACAAAAACCAGCTTCCTCAAAGACCAAACCCAAACCCACAAAACCCCTGAAAAGATGTGAACTATGCAACTATACAAATCATATCACTGATAATTGCTATAGAGTCCTTTATTGCATGATTTGCAAAAAGGAAGATCACAGGACCTTTGATCATAAACAATGCTCAGTCATGTCAAACTTTTCAGGACTTAAGGCTCAGTGCCTGAACTACCCTTCTGATTCTAAGCAGAAACAGAAGCAAAAGGCCAAGCCTTTTCCACCTTGCCCATTATGTGGATTCAATGACCATCATCCTGAGGATTGTCAAATTGACAAACACTGTGAATCTAGTGGAAGTTCCACTCAAAAATCCTCAGGAAAAGAGAAGGTCATTCAGTCAAGAAGAGGAATGAATAAACAATCCTCTTAGACTACTGAGGCTACCCCTGCGACTAAATGCAAAACATGTGGTAGCTCAGTCCACTCAACCACTGACCATGAATCAATTAATACTTTCATAAAGACCTACAATACCAAACCCTCCATGAAATGGAGTCCTAGAAAGTATTGACCCAGTTTACTATTTGTGCAGAGGCATGCCAGGGATCCTATTTGGCATCTAGACAGTGGATGTTCAAGGAGCATGACTGGTGTTAAGGAGTGTCTGCACAAATATGTGGAAGAACCAGGACCCAAAGTGATATTTGCTGATAATTCATCATGTCTTACTGAAGGTTATGGTTCAGTAAACTGCAATGGTATTGTCTTTACTAGGATAGCTTATGTAAATGGTCTTAAGTACAATCTGATCAGTGTCAGTCAACTATGTGATGCAAAATACATAGTTCAGTTTGATGATAAGCAAGGAACCATCTTCAATGCAAATAAGGAAATTGTCCTCATTGCACCAAGAAGACAAGATGTTTATGTATTAGACATGTCCAGTCTAACTCAGGATGGAACTTGTCTCTTTGCTAAGGCCACTGACACACTCAACTGGCTTTGGCATAAGAGACTCACCCACCTGAACTTTAAAAACATAAACAATCTTGTAAAACAAAACAAGGTCCTTGGCTTACCATCACTTGTGTTTTCAAAGGATAAACCATGCTCAGCTTGTGAAAAGGGTAAACATCACAGAGCATCCTTTAAAACCAAAACCAACTTTTCCATCAGGAACTGCCTACATCTTCTCCATATGGATCTATTTGGACCTATCAGTCCAAGGTCTATTAACCATGAGAAGTATACTCTGGTCATAGTGGATGAATACTTTAGATACACTTGGGTATTCTTCCTGATCAAAAAGAGTCAGGCAGCTGAAACAATCATGTCCTTTGTCAGGAACATTGAAAATCAAAATGATATTAAGGTCAAACAGATTAGAACTGACAATGGGACTGAGTTCAAAAATTATGAACTTGAATGTTTCTGTGATGAGAAAGGTATTTCCCAAAACTTTTCCTCTCCATACACACCTGAACAAAATGGTGTTGCTGAAAGGAAAAATAGAACACTCATTGAAGCTGCTAGGACAATGCTATGTGGATCAGTCCTTTCCAACCATTTTTGGACTGATGCAGTCAAAACTGCCTGTTCTACACAAAACAGATCCATCATTGTCAAGAGACATGGGAAAACCCCATATGAGTTATTCAAAGGAAGAATCCCTGACATCAGCTACTTTCATGTCTTTGGGTGTCCTGTGTTTATTCATAATCACAAGGATCACTTAGGGAAATTTGATGCAAAAGCTAATGATGGATACTTCCCGGGATACTCACTTGTCTCAAAAGCCTTCAGAGTGTTCAACACAAGGAGACAGCAGACTGAGGAAAAATTTCATGTTACCTTTGATGAGAGCACTGATGCAATCAGGTTCTCAAATGCCTCAGTAGAAGAGATAGGAATTGATAATTCTTCAAGATATCCTCCTGATGAATATCTTCCTGAAAACAATCCTTCTACTCAGTATCAAAATGATGCTAACCTCTCCTATTACATAATCCCTCACAACCTACCTAACCCAACCATCACTGAGTTTGTTGAGGCACATGCAAACACTGATGAAATTAATCAGTCTGTTCAAAATGCTCAAGAACCAAACAATCTCAGTGATCAGGTAGACACTCAAGATCCAATCAATGATCATGTGTCTACTCCAGAACCAACCCCTCTACCCAATCAGGCCTCCACAAGTTCAAATCAGTATCCAGGACCTCAGGAAAGTTGGACTAGGTCTCAGGACATTGAACTTGTCAATATTATTGGAGAGCCTACTGAAGGCATGCTCACCAGGAGCATGGCTGCTAGTCTAAGAGCAGATTGAACCCAAAAGTGTTAAAGAAGCACTTACACATCCAAGTTGGGTTCAGGCCATGCATGATGAACTGGAACAATTTGACAGAAACAAGGTAATGACCTTGGTCAAATGTCCTGAGAATGTCTCAGTCATTGGCATGAAATGGGTATTCAAAAACAAAACTGATGAAAATGGCATAGTCATTAAAAACAAAGCCAGACTTGTAGCCAAAGGCTATAATCAACAAGAAGGCATTGACTATGAAGAAACATTTGCACCAGTAGCAAGGATGGAAGCCATCAGGATCTTCCTTGCTTTTGCTACATACATGAACTTCAAGGTGTACCAAATGGATGTTAAAAGTGCATTCTTAAATGGTTCACTGAAAGAAGAAGTTTATGTTCAGCAACCTCCTGGATTTGAAAGAAATGAGTCTCCTGATCATGTCTGTAAGCTTAACAAAGCCCTTTATGGACTGAAGCAAGCTCCCAGGGCATGGTATGAGACTCTCTCAGCCTTCTTAATCCAAAATAAATTTGTCAAAGGCAAGATCGACAACACATTGTTTATCTATAAGACAAATAATGATGTCATACTAGTACAAGTGTATGTTGATGACATCATCTTTGGCTCAACAAGTTTCAAACTTTGCAAACAATTTGAAAAACTAATGGCAAAGAAGTTTGAAATGAGCATGATGGGAGAACTGACATACTTCCTTGGTCTACAGATCAAGCAGACTGATAGAGGAACCACTATCAGTCAAGAGAAGTATGTAAAGAATCTACTGAAGAAGTATGATCTCAGTGACTGTGCCTCAGTCAAAACTCCCATAGTCCCCCCCAAACAACCTTGGTCCTGATCTCACTGGTAAACCAGTAAATCAAAATCTCTTTAGAGGAATGATAGGATCACTGATGTATCTACTTGCATCAAGGCCTGATATCCAATTCTCAGTATGTATATGTGCCAGATATCAATCTGACCCAAGAGAATCACACATCACTGCTGTGAAAAGGATATTCAGGTACCTGAAAGGTACTCCAAACCTTGGATTATATTATCCAAAATGCTCAGGCCTTGATCTTAAAGGATACTCAGACTCTGACTATGCTGGATGCAACATGGACAGAAAAAGCACCTCAGGCTCTTGCCAAATTCTTGGTGGGAAACTAGTCTGTTGGAGTGCTAAGAAGCAACAATCAGTTGCCTTATCCTTAGCTGAGGCTGAATATGTTGCAGCAGCTAGTTGTTGTGCAAATGTACTCTGGATGAAAAGTCAACTCAGTGACTATGGAATTCAGTATAAGATGGTACCCATCTTTTGTGATAACACAAGTGCAATTGCAATCTCAAACAACCCTGTTCTTCATCAGAGAACAAAACACATTGATATCAGATATCATTTCATCAGGGACCATATCATGAATGGTGACATTGAATTACACTTCATCCCTATTGAATATCAGTTAGCTGATATCTTCACCAAACCTTTGGATGAACCAACTTTCACAAGGCTGAAAGCTGAATTAGGAATGTTAGATATAGAGAATCAGTCCACTGATTGATTCCTTCCAACTGAAGTGTAAATTCTTAAAACCTCAGGTCCATGACTCAATGTGTACATCAGTGAAAACAAATAACTGAATCCCCAACCTCAGGAACTAAACCCAAGTTCCTGAAATCTTTAGGGTTCAGGAACTAAACCCAAGTTCCTGAATCCTTGTAGCTCAGGAATCATTCCATATTCCTGAATCATCAGTGACTAATCCCAAGTCCCTGAAAAACCATCACTGAATGAAAAGTCATTCAGGGCCCTGAAAAGAGACATTAAATACTGACTTAAATGCTCTAAGTATCTAGTTAGTAAATGTCCGAGGTTGGTAACTGAAATCATATTTAATTTAAGAATATTTGTTCTTTTTGCCTTTCTGGCTTCCACATCTGGGCCACCACATTCCCACTTGGCATTAAATGCCTCTCCAATCACATTACAGATATGTGATAACTCATCTCTGCAAATTACACTTTTGCAGAACTGCTCAACTGTTCACCTTGACTGTTGCGCCAAACCAGGAAAGTGGAGTGTTGGCATTAAATGCGGATCCCAAAACATTTTATTCAAAATAGTTTCCAATAATTCTTTTTTAATAAATTAAAACCGCTCAAATGCCTAAAACACCCCCATCTCCACTTTCCTATAAATACCCCAACCAAAAGAAACACACACACGTTTTTATAGAATCTTAAGCAAAACTCTGCCATTTTTAATTCTCAAAAACAAATTGTGTGTGTATTCTTAAGCTTTAGAAACCCAGAAACCTTAGTCAAACCCAGACTTACCCACAAATGGCTTCTTCTAAAGCTATAGCATACGCCCCCAATGTGGAATTCCTCACTGGGGACGTTGACCTAACAAAGAACAATGTGGTAGTAAATTTCTCTTATCTACAAAACTACCCAGCCTACAAGAACGTTATGAAATTTCTTCGTAATTGTTTTCTTGCAAAGGCTTTCACCCACACCCCCTCAGTCATCTACCATGACTATTTGAGGGAATTCTGGTGCACGGCTATGGCTACCAGCCCCAAAGACACCAAAGAGTCAATCATCACCTTCACAGTGATGAATGGGAGTAGAACCCTCTCCTTTGACTACTCAACCTTCATCAAAGCCACAGGCCTTGACTTTGCTGAAGCGTTTGCACCCAACCCTACTGATCAGGACATAAAGAATGAACTGATCTTTTTAGCACCCCATGACCCCAGACGTCCTACAACGTCTGCTGGAGGCTTATTGGAGAAAGCTCCAGTAGTTAAAACATGGTTCAATCCTATCTGGAGGATACTGATGACATTTGTCATTCAGGTCCTGGGTGGAAATAAATCCTCTACGGAACAATTGAACTCATCACAACAATTGATGATGTTCAGTCTCCTTGAGGGTACAAAAATTGACATCGGAGGAATAATCTTCCGAGACCTTGTTGCCAAGCTCTCAGGAAAACATAGGCAAAGGCATATGTCCTACCCTAGATTTGTTTCCTGTGTGCTTCAGGACCTACTTGGTTCTGACTACGTGAGGCCTGATGCAGAAGGTACGAAGCCTGACGTCCTGCACAAGTCAAACTTCACTAGTGGCATCAGTGAGGTGACAAATATTGCCCTGACTGAATACATGCAATCAGTCATTCAGGGTAAAGACGCTGTCTCACCAGTTCCTTCACCGACCAAAAAGGTGAAGAAGACAAAGAAGGGTCAGTCCAGCCAGGTGGTTAGACCCAAGCCACTCGCCACTGAGACTGATCCTCAAAACCAACTAAACCTTAAAAAGAGGTTGAAAAAGGCCGAGACCTCTGAGACACCCATTTCTGAGACCCTCTTGACCTCAAAACAAAGGCCAACGGAGGTCACTGAGCAATCATCCTCAGTGACCTCGGGCACACCCTTTCCACATGGTTCAACTGACATAAACAAGTCAGAGGGATCAGGAAGCATTCCCCCCCCCCACATCCTGATGAAGGTACTGATAAATCATAATCAGTGCCCAAGGGAGGAAAGGGTCCTGAATCCTCGGTAGGGCAGCACCACCCTACTGGGAAGAGGACCTACACCCCCTCACATCTCGATGAAGGAACTGTCAAAAAACAATCAGTTCCCAAGGGAGGAAAGGGTTCTAAATCCTTGGTAAGGCAACACTACCTTACTGAGAAAGGGACCCACAAACATTCACATCCCGTTAATGTTCCGGAGCAATTACCCTCAGGATCTCAGGGAGAAAAGGACCCTAAATCCCCAAAAGGACAGCACAATCCTGATGGGAAGGGGGTCCACCAACTTTCACAATCAGTACCTAGTGATACCACTGGAAAACACCCATCAGTGGTTGAAGGTGCTAAGGGGGACAAAGACTCAGAGGGAAAGAAACAACCCGCTGATATGGAACCCATAAACCCCTCAGGCGGTCCGACTCTCTCAGGAACTGCCCCCAAAAGCCAGGCTGGTATTACCCCAGTTATTATGGCTAGTCAGGCTGAGCAAAACCACTCAATTATTATGAAAACAGGTTCAGGACCTGGCCAAACCAAAGGCGAGTCTTTTTATAAAGAGGATCCGATTGAATTTTTGGGTATTGAGTCCATGGGGGACTTTCAGGCTCTTATTGAGTCTGATGAAGAGCTCAAGGAAGAGAGTGAAGAGGAAATTTTTGAGGCAGGTGAGGATATGGAAACTGATGTACAATCTGAACAACCTGAACAATCACATCAGTCATCTCCACACCAAAGTGAAGAGTCAGGTTCTCAATCTTCTGATTCTTCTGATACTGGGGACATTCTCAAAAAGTATGATGAATCTCTTCCCCTCACTGAAAGAAAATTGGTCAAGTTCCTACTCAAGACCAATAGAGCTCTTTTCACTGGTCTCACTGAAGAAATGTTCGATCATCACACTAAAGCTGCTGTTCACTATGCCAACCTGAAGGCAGATGTTGAAAGTTATCATGATGATGTGATCGAGATACATTCTGACACCAATAAGTCCCTGACAGCTATTGATCTTCATTTCAATAAGTTCAATCTTACTCTTGAAGGCATCACCAAAAGCCTTGGAACTATTCAAACAGCTGTCAAGGATGACCCAAAACTCAACAAGAAGGTCCTTCAGGCTGCTGAGACTTACCAGAAGCAATCAGCTGAATTCAGTGATCTTCTCAGCTTACTAAAGGATTCTAATATTCAGGGTCTTAGCTCTTCATTGGACTCAATCAGGACTTCCTTGGGTCTTCAGGAAAAACATCTGGGTACTTGGGCACAATCTTCAACATCTTTGGCATGGTCTTTTGGGTCAAGGATGTCAGGCATCGAAGCTTCTCAGGCATCTCTAGGGGATAAGATCTCAACTCTTCAGAAAGACACCTCGGACATCAAATCAATGATGACTGAGATCTATCAGGCCTTCAAGGGTCCTGCTGCTCCAGTGGCTCCAACTCTTGCTATCACCATGGCTCAAGCAACAGTTGAGGGGGAGAAAGACACTGGAGTCCCTGAAGCTTCCACAAGCCAGCAACCTCCTTCTCCTCCTTCTCACACTGAAGGGGAGATTCCTGAAGCTTCTTCCACCCATCAGGATAAAAGCAAAGGCATCCTCACTGATCCTGAGCCTCAACCAGCACCAATCTTGGTAGCAAAGGATCCTGAATCACCAGCCAGGATCCCTTATGATATTGATGGAGTTCTTCACCACTTCTCAGCTGATGAACTCAGTGCTTACTTGGAGGAAGAGGAAGCAAAGAAGAAGTTAAAGGAGGAAGAAAAAGTGAGCAAGCCTGCTATTATCAAGGTTGTTCATGAAGAGGCTGAGAAGATTGGTCTTGAGGCTAAGGATCCTTCAGGAAGAGAGGGTGGTATGACTTTTGTAAAAGCTCAGACTGAGGAGATGATCACTCTCAGGAAGAAAAGGGAGGAAAGGAATAAAAGGGCTGAAGAGATCAGGCAGAACAGGATTAAGAAATATGAGTGGTATATGACTAACAGGTTGAAGTCAGAACCAATCACTGATGTTCATATTCATCGAAACACCAATCCTGCCACTGTAACTGTCTACAGAGGTGCTGACATGAGAAAATTTGATGTTCATACCCCCTTCAGATTCGCTGACTTTAGGATCACAGAATTGGATGAGTTGGGTCCATTAATAGCAAAGAAATCAAATGTTGTGGTCCCTAGTCTGATGAAGTCCTTAAGTTTGAGGTACGAAAGATTGGCAGCTGCACCTCAGGAACTTGGCACTCCATCTCTTCTTCCTGATTCAGCACAACCAACTCTCTCTCAGTCTTCTTCAAGAAAAAGAAAGAAGATTGAAGCTGAACCTGAGATCAAGGTTCCTGGTCTTGACTGCAATAGGGCTCTCCCTGAAGGTGTTCCTTTCAGGAACAATATGGTCATTGAACAACCAGAAAGAGGTTTGTTCTTCATTGATGATTTCGGAGACAAAGCCTTCCAGAGGTGGAGTGATATCAATTTGTCAGGGATCAAAGCTATGCTTGGTTTTCTAATGATGGCCTCTCAACTCAAGAGTCCTGAAAATGTAAAGTTTTGTCAAGATCTGAAAAAGAAAATCCAGGAGCACCCTGACCAACAAGAGCTGCAGTTAAAGAAGCCCAAGCTTGAAGCCCTTGGTATCAAGTTGACATGATGAACCTGCCTGACTACCATCACCACCACCTTTCTTGTACTTAGTTTGTTAGGACTTGTAATGATATTAATAAGATGATGTTTTTATTATATAAGTGTCCTTATTTACATTCTAGTACATTCGGTATGAGTAGAAGTCATTAGCTCACTCATAACTGATCAAAACACTTAGGAATAATTTATATCCAAATAGAGGGAGATTGTTGGGTCATGAAAAACCCAAGAATACTTAAAACATGATTTGGACACAAATTAACTACGTGTTAACTTAAACCGAGAACAATTCAAGTCACTGAGAGAACAGCCTTTCAGTGAGTCATCTTCAGGATGCTTAAGGCGAATTCAAGTAGAAGGATTCACTACTCAGGAAGGCGGTACTCCCTGAGGTAGCACTTAAGCCAAAGAAGATGATGATGGTCCAGTGAGTGTTTGACAAGAACTCACTGAACCCCAGTCTCCTCAACAACAATGAAGTAATTAAGAGTGATAACTGAGAAGCGTGTCCTGAAGAACTAAGTGCCTGAGAAGAAAGACAGAAATATCTAGGAAGGATTTAAGATAAGATCAAATCTTATCTTGTCAGGAAGAAATCCTTCCTAAGACCGCTTAAAATCTTGGAGTGTCAGACCAACCACTTCTAAAGACTTAATAGGCCATTTCTACTGGTTCTTGGAAATGACAATTACTGTTGTAATTGTCAGACACGCTTGCTCAACAACTTGTAATATTTTAATTACTTTTACTCAGTTTACTTGTGTATAAATAGATTGCGAAGGAAGAAGTTGAGTGTGTTTTGTACAATGAAAGCTTAGTCTTTTGCAAAACAACTTCTCTCCTACAAAGAGTAACGCATCCCTGAGATAGCTCAGTGAGGTCGCATTGTTTCCACTCAAGCAAAACTTGAGTTTAGATAGGAGACACCACCATACCTTGTCTATTCAATCCCAAGTGTTTGTTCCGCAAAACACTTGGGTATAGATTCTTTGATTCATTTCTAATAAGAATTTATAACGTTGAAAATTACCTTGAGTTTTTATATTCACGTTTTATAACTGTTAGAATTAATCATAACATTGTATTAGTCATAAACACAAATAGATTAACTTTCTAGTTAACTCTAAGCGTGTAAGGGAACAACAGTAATGAAATTAATAAAATGATGTTCCTTTTTTTGTTATTTCAGTGTCCTTATTTACTTTCTAGTACATTCAGTATGAGCAGAAGTCATTAGCTCACTCATTACTGATCAAAAACACTTAAGCATAATTTATATCAAAATAGGGGGAGATTGTTTTGTCCTTCAGTACCTAAGAGTCATTAAAACTGGATTTGAAAACATATTAAGCTAAGTGTTAATTAAATCGAAAACATACTAAGTCACTGAGTGAACAGTCACTCAGTGAGTTACCTTCAAGATGCTCAGGACGAGTCTAAGAAGAAAGACTCACCACACAGGGAGGCGGATCTCCCTGAAGTGTTACTTGAGACAAAGAAGAAGGTAATGGGATCAGTGAGCGTTAGACAAGAGCTCACTGAACCCCCAAGTCTCCTCAACAACAATAACTGAAGACTGAAGACTGAAGGCAAATGACTGAAGAACCTGAAGCCTGAATAAAAGGCGGGATAAAGCGGGAAGGTTTTGTGAAGATAAGAACAAGTCTTGTAACTCCCAACCCGATAAGGGTAGAAGTGCTACGTTATGGTGACATATCAAAGCAAACACAAGCATTTGACTTAAATAATACAAATGAATTTCAAAGGTTACAAAGGGAAAAATCTGAAATACAAGGCTACAAATGAGAACAACAATAACTTCTAAGTCTAAAATGTAAACACTTCCAGTCATCTCTATTCCAGAATAGCTATCAAGGTATAATCTTCTAACTCCAAAGTACTCTCCACTCCTAACCCAGCTTCCAACTAAAACCTGCCGCAGGAAAAGAAATGCGGCTGAGCTTAAAAGCCCAGTGAAAAGATATATATAAATGAAACCAATAGATAACGTACAAACATGTAAAGTATATACAAACAAGACAAATAAACAAAACGTATTTAAGTATATGAAAAGAAACATAAGTTCCTGCTGAAACGAATGTCATCTGTCAAATGAATAAGAGGTCAACCGAACCATACAATGAGTCAATTGAATAAGGAACAAGAAGAATTAAAGGATAATAGGATATAGTGCATTGGGAAAAACATAAGGTATAAACAACTGAGTATCAAGAGTAAGAAAAGGTCAGTAATTTACCACGAGCCCAAACAAATCAAATCAAATATCATAGTAACCATAGAGGTGTGACCTCTCAAATATGCGAAGGACATGTATTGCACACAGCATCAATTACCAAATCAAATCATATCATATAATATAACAGATACAGATACAGAACATATCTAGGATGCATTCATACGCCCCTGCAAACAAATTAGTGGCCAAATATATATATATATATATATATATATATATATATATATATATATATATATATATATATATATATATATATATATAATAATAATAATAATATTGAGCTCATAATAAATAACAGAAAAGGGACGGTGTGGAACATCACTCGACCACACTAGAGTCATGCCATTGGTGCATCAATGACACGGCTATGGAACCCCCATGACTAGGAAACAAATTTTGGCTCGGGTATCAAACTGTAGCGTTTAAAAGTCATATTATATCAAAGGTCCATAAGTTTCATAATAAATGGTTCATAATTAAAGGTTCATAATCACATGGTTCAAAGGTTCATAACAAAGGTTCAATTCAAAAGTTTATATCAAAAGTTCATTTAAAAGAAATCTTTTAATAATGGTTTTCATAAAAATGATCTTTAATAACGGTTTTCATAAAGGTAGTTTTCATAAAAGTTAGTAAAATTTCGTATAAAATTGGTATCGCATCGTGCTTATAAACATCATCTTAAAATAGTTTTTCTCACAATATTTTCATGATACTATTAAGAAAGGTTTTCACATCCAGTTACAATATCAAATGAACCTTCAAAGTATCAAGTGATTCGAATACTCATGTCATGGGGTAACGAACGAATTATGTCAAATATCATATCATAGGGATTAAAAGAACGAATATCAAATGGATCATCATACCAACGAAGCATGTCAAACGAATGAATCAAAGTACAAGGAATCATAGCAATGGCTTAAGGAAATCTTATAACGAATCAAAGATCTAGATCAAGTCATGAGAGTGAAAGCACCCTTACTGAAAAAGGGTAGAATATCTGTACATTGGACCGCAAGTGAAAACACAACTAGAAACATAAAGATCGGAAGCAACTCCATCTTCAGCGAATCTACACGAATTCATGATTGTCTTATTAATAACTTATTTTAAATCGGATTACTCATTTTAGTCGGCTTTCCATTTTTAGTAACTTTCCTTTTATAGCAGCTTTCCAAAAATAGTAACCTTCCATTTTTAGTAAGTTTCCGTTTTAAGTAAGTTAGCCATTTTAAGCAACTTTCTATTTTTAGCAGGTTTCCCGAATTAGTAAGTTTCCATAATTAGTAGGTTTTCATATATGGTATCTTAGGGTTACTTATTCTAATTAGGGTTAATAACGTAGGTTTCATAAGTTTTAGGGTTTATTTAGCAAATATAAAAAGTTTAGGGATTATAGTGCAATTATTGTAAGAGTAGGGTATGAAATGTAAATATCATAAAATTACGTGGTTTCACAAGTAAAGTATTTTAATTTAGAAAATGACAAGTTCAATCCCATAAGTTTAAGAATACACAAATAACCCCTTTTTAGCCTTTTAAACTTTATATCAGCTTTCAACTATGAACAGGTCACGATTTGACGAATTTTTCTACCACATTAGAACTCAAAGATAAATTCCACAAAAATTCACACATGTACTTTCATGTCTTTAGAACTCACACGAATTTTCTCATAATTTATTAGTTAGTTTAACCCTACACGAAAAATACTCCAAGTCAGACTACTCAGAAAACGTATCTGCTGTGGTACCCAGAAAGTATCCACTTGGTTGACCCACCAATACATCCAGGAAAAATCCCCAAAAATTCATGACATTACTAGGCATATAGAAGCTAAATACTGGAAAGTTTCATGGCCCAACTCTTCATAGTTTGAAAATGAAAAATCGGAAAAATGGATTGATTTTCAGAATCCCGAATTCAGTTTTGACACTTGAACTTGTAAAATCAGAAAAGACATTCTCCCGACCTCCAAAAAATATGAGGCTTACATATTCAGAAAGCTCTTTTCCAGAACTTGATTTTAGACCCAAGAATCACTCAAAAATACGTTGGCATCACAAAGTTTGACCCATTTGATTACGAACCAAAAACTGGATAGCAGGTTTACATAAAATCATACCCAAACCCTAAACCCTTAATTACCCGATTCAATTACCATATAACCCTAGGGTTTCTAGTTTCCCCCCCAGCTTTTAGGTCATATTATGAAGTTATATTTGGGCAAAAATAACCAGGTCTAACATGTGCTTAACCACAGATTCAAAAGAACCAAGACAGAAAAGTAGGCCGACATATATGTAGTATAGATCCGTGATTTTATGAAGCGTATATAAATATGTAGGTCCTTTCGAGATTTAACGAAACAAAAGCTTAGCATCACGACCAGATTATGATTGTATAACATATTTTACGTTTATATTTTAGATCATCTATGAGTGTGTCGAATGGATAGAAAACGAAGAGATGGATATACCTTGGTGTCGATATGAGGAATGAAACAAGGACAAGAAGAACTTCAAAACCCACAACTTGATTCGATCAATCAAAGGACTCTCGAACCAAATACAACCCACGATCAGACCAGCCTCTTTACCCTTCACGAACCACCTTGCACCTTGTTTTCTTGGAGATAAGAAGGAATGCCACCACTTACTTAGAGTTTAGGGTTTTTATGTGTGTTTTGTAAATATTAAATTCGGTTGTTATAAGATGAGATAAAGGGAAGTATAAGCTGGAATATGGGCCGAGCATTATGGGGTAAGAGGAGACCAATTTTAACTTTAAAACCACAATGTATTTAGCCTTACTTTCATACTATTGGTTGTGTACAAACTTTAATTATTTTGGAACTAAATGTGCACTCTTAGACGTATAATATGTGTCGACCTTTTTATTATTATTATTTTTTTATAGCTTAGGTTATGTAGAGTCCATATTTATTTTATTCATTCATGTGTTCTTGTAAAATTCAAATTAGAGGGGTAATTCAGATATTTCACATGTTCAAAATTTCTGGGTTTTACAACTCTTCCCCTCTAAAAGAAATTTTTCATCCTCGAAAATTGAAGGGAAAACAAAACGGAAACACAACGGACTGTGAACAGAAATGTGAAAGACTTGTTTCTCATGACTCTATCTTGTTGATCAAAAAGCTTCGGTTTCCTCAGAAAAGACATGCCATACAAAATTCAGATCAAAAGAATAATATACCAAACATGACAGATGATAATCATATTCTCTCGGAAGAGATACCGGGAATACGTAGGATTTGACGGATATATCGTCCGTGGAATTTGATTAGACAAATCAGATGAGAACGTACAGAAAACAGATTATTTGATAACATCAAACGGCAGAAAGCTCTACAACAGAACCTAAGATTCTTATCGGAAGTATAGAGGTCAGCAAAACGCGTGTCGAGAATCCAAACGTATCAAATTGTATAACGGTGAAGGCAGATTAAGCGTATAGGTAGAATGCACCTAAAGTCTCACTAACGTAGATAATCTCAAACAGCTATCAGAAATTCTAAGGCTTCTAAGGCACTCCTCGAAATATCCTATGATCACAATAAGTGCACGTTATATGATGCAAGTATTATCACGTTGATCAGGCGTCATTATACTAGCATCATATAAATATGCCCTCATGATGGTCATACTTTATCTTAAGTCGTGAACAAAACAACCTATCTTAATCCACCTAGTCCTTCTACAGTCTCAGAGGTCATCGAAATCAAATAACATAACTAAGAGGAGAACGAAACTACTCGAAAGAGTAACGGAAATCCTAGAATGTCTATCAGAATTAAGGTACGTCGTTAATAGCGTCAATCCTTCATCACTCACCGAAATCAACTCAGCCAATATAAGTGGTTGCTTCAAAATCCGCCCATTCCTAAACATAAATCTCTAGATTCCTTCCACATTTCGTCAAAATGCGCATAACAAAACCATCATCCAACATACGTAGAATGAACACAGAACGGAATTTCTAATGGAGAACCTAAATCATTTAAAGGATCTTATCATCAGGTAACGGAGCATGTCAAACGAATGAATCAAAGTACAAGGGATCATAGCAATGGCTTAAGGAAATCTTATAACGAATCAAAGATCAAGATCAAGTCATGAGAGTGAAAGCACCCTTACTGAAAAAGGGTAGAATATCTGTACCTTGGACCGCAAGTGAAAACACAACTAGAAACACAAAGATCGGAAGCAACTCCATCTTCAGCGAATCTACACGAATTCATGATTGTCTTATTAATAACTTATTTTAAATCGGATTACTCATTTTAGTTGGCTTTCCATTTTTAGAAACTTTCCTTTTATAGCAGCTTTCCAAAAATAGTAACCTTCCATTTTTAGTAAGTTTCCGTTTTAAGTAAGTTAGCCATTTTAAGCAACTTTCTATTTTTAGCAGGTTTCCCGAATTAGTAAGTTTCCATATTTAGTAGGTTTCCATATATGGTATCTTAGGGTTACTTATTCTAATTAGGGTTAATAACGTAGGTTTCATAAGTTTTAGGGTTTATTTAGCAAATATAAAAAGTTTAGGGATTATAGTGCAATTATTGTAAGAGTTGGGTATGAAATGTAAATATCATAAAATTACGTGGTTTCACAAGTTAAGTCTTTTAATTTAGAAAATGACAAGTTCAATCCCATAAGTTTAAGAATACACAATAACCCCTTTTTAGCCTTTTAAACTTTATATCAGCTTTCAACTATGAACAGGTCACGATTTGACGAATTTTTCTACCACATTAGAACTCAAAGATAAATTCCACAAAAATTTGCACAGGTACTTTCATGTGTTTAGAACTCACACGAATTTTCTCAGAATTTATTAGTTAGTTTAACCCCACACGAAAAATACTCCAAGTCAGACTACTCAGAAAACGTATCTGCTGTGGTACCCAGAAAGTATCCACTTGGTTGACCCACCAATACATCCAGGAAAAATCCCCAAAAATTCATGACATTACTAGGAATATAGAAGTTAAATACTGGAAAGTTTCATGGCCCAAATCTTCATAGTTTGAAAATGAAAAATCGGCAAAATGGACTGATTTTCAGAATCCCGAATTCAGTTTTGACACTTGAACTTGTAAAATCAGAAAAGACATTCTCCCGACCTCCAAAAATTATAAGGCTTACATATTCAGAAAGCTCTTTTCCAGAACTTGATTTTAGACCCAAGAATCACTCAAAAATACGTTGGCATCACAAAGTTTGACCCATTTGATTTCGACCCAAAAACTGGACAGCAGGTTTACATAAAATCATACCCAAACCCTAAACCCTTAATTACCCGATTCAATTACCATATAACCCTAGGGTTTCTATTTTTTTTCCCCCAGCTTTTAGGTCATATTATGAAGGTATATTAGGGCGAAAATAACCAGGTCTAACAAGTGCTTAACCACAGATTCAAAAGAACCAAGATAGAAAAGTAGGTCGACATATATGTAGTATAGATCGTGATTTTATGCAGCGTATATAAATATGTAGGTCCTTTCGATATTTAACGAAACAAAAGCTTAGCATCACGACCAGATTATGATTGTATAACATATTTTACGTTTATATTTTAGATCATCTATGAGTGTGTCGAATGGATAGAAAACGAAGAGATGGATATACCTTGGTGTCGATATGAGGAATGAAACAAGGACAAGAAGAACTTCAAAACCCACAACTTGATTCGATCAATCAAAGGACTCTCGAACCAAATACAACCCACGATCAGACCAGCCTCTTTACCCTTCATGAACCACCTTGCACCTTGTTTTCTTGGAGATAAGAAGGAATGCCGCCACTTACTTAGAGTTTAGGGTTTTTATGTGTGTTTTGTAAATATGAAATTCGGTTGTTATAAGATGAGATAAAGGGAAGTATAAGCTGGAATATGGGCCGAGCATTATGGGGTAAGAGGAGACCAATTTTCACTTTAAAACCACAATGTATTTAGCCTTACTTTCATACTATTGGTTGTGTACAAACTTTAATTATTTTGGAACTAAATGTGTACTCTTAGACGTATAATATGTGTCGACCTTTTTATTATTATTTTTATAGCTTAGGTTATGTAGAGTCCATGTTTCTTTTATTCATTCATGTGTTCTTGTAAAATTCAAATTAGAGGGGTAATTCAGATATTTCACATGTTCAAAATTTCTGTGTTTTACAAGTCTTATCGGGGTAAGACAAACCATCCCTCAAGTGGCTAAAAGTCGAAGAAGTGTCAGGATTGACACTCGAAGACTTTTTGGCGCAATCCTATTGGTTCTTGGAAATGACAACTACTATTGTAATTGTCAGACACGCTTCCTATTTGTTTATGTAGTTTTAATCTTCAGTACTCTTAACATGTTTGCCTATAAATAGCAAACAGATGGAGAAAAGTGTGTTAGGTATTTTGTGCAATAAAAGCTTGGGACTTTCACAATACCTAAAGAGTAACGTATCACTGAGATAGCTCAGTGGGTCGAATTGTTACCACTTAAAGCATTGCTTAAGTTTAGATAGGAGACACCATACCTTGTCTATTCAATCCCAAGTGTTTGTTCCGCAAAACACTTGGGTAATAGATTCTTTGATTCATTTCTAATAAGAATTTAAACGTTGAAAATACTCTGTATTTTTATATTTACGTTTCATTAACTGTTAGAATTAATCAATACATTGTATTAGTCATAAACACAAATAGATTAACTTTATAGTTAACTCTAAGCGTGTTAAGGGAACAAATGTAGATAGATGACATGGTAAATTATAGGTTACAACAATTATGGCAACGAAATCATATCAAACTATTATGGATCTTAAAACAAAATCAAAAAACCAAAACATAAAACAAAACTTGGCCATCGTTATTATAAAGTTTTATCTCTTCAAGAATCAAAACCAATTAACAATCACTTTCAGAAAAAATAAATGATCTCAGAAGTTATTATAACACCATCATGAGATCTTAATTATCAAAAATCTTCAAAGGTTGCGTTATCTATAATTGTTCATCATAGATCTTTTGAAAACCAAATTCAGCTCAACCCGAGTACAAAATCCGACTGTTACTATCTGTGTTTTTGTTTTTCCCAAAATAATGTTTTTTAACCGAAAGGGCTAATTGCATAGAAATGTATCTAACTTGTCACTTTTTGTAGTTCTGTGTAGCCTACTATTTTTTTTGTAAATCCATGTATCCAACTTTTGAATTCGGTCAGTTTTGTGTACTCAGTGACCTGCAAACCTGTTGATGTCTACGTGGAGCAAGTTACCATACACATCCTCACCACGTGTATTTTCCTTTTTCTTATGTGTCATTTCCCTTTCTTTTCAATATAACAAAACAAATACCCCCTTTCTTCCCCAAACCCTGTCACTTCTTCTTCAACATTCCTTGATAACAATCTTTATCAACCAACAATAACAATTATTAATAAAAATCATTCACAAATCAAAACCTAACTTAACACATCAATTCCCATAAAAACCCCGCTTTGCATAACTATACAATTAGTTTGATTGCTTCGGTCATATTATCAGTTTGAGAAATAAAACTGATTATCCAACTTTCCAAAAGTATACAACACATCTAAAGCCAAGATCATAAACTGAAAGCATTTAAATATACAAAACACATGTTTGTGGTCGGCGGTGTTATGGCTAGCTGTCCATTAGCCGTTTGATAATCCGAATGTGATGAAGCAAAAAGGATTTGTTAGTACTTTAAGGAAGGTGTGCCGAATGCGCGTGGGAGGATATTAGGGGGGTAGTGTGATTAATGTGGGGTTTTATACTCGTGCGGATTGTTGATGCAAATAATGTTCTAAAAACGTTATTTATATCTTTCGATAACTTCACGTTTTGATGATAACAAAATGTGAAAACACTTTACGTTAAAATTAACGTAAACAATTTTTTAGTCGAAATATCTCGTTTCTACGTATATCACTCTAGGTATGAACAAACAAATTTACAACTTGACAAATAATCAAAGAAGTGAATTTGTGTTTCAAACTTCACATTTTTAATGTGACAAAACATTTTTTCAAAAATATACCTTACAAGTTATTTTTGAATTATAAAGAAATGTTTTATTGGAAAAATAAGTTTAAAAATCATAACAGCTACTTTTTCCGCCAAAATCAGCTCTAAACTTCCCCAAATAAACTTTCACCACTAAAAACAAAAATTGGAGCGTCCTTGTTTGGCACGGTACCACGGTACCATTAAATTTAGTGGTACCGTGTGGTATTTAGTGGTACCCTGTCCCTATAACGGGAAAATTTCCTCTGCCTATAAATACCAGCCCTCTTCAGAGTTTTTGGGTATCCTTTTTCGCACACAACTTTCTGAGTTTAAAACTCTTATCACATCTTCTCCCCTTTGATCATTTAGTTTAGTTTTCTTTTGTTTAAAGAGTGATGCAATCATCCAACCAAGTGATCACCTTCATTCCTCTACTAGTGCAAGAAAAGAACACAAAGTATCAAAGAAGATACAAAGTGTTGTAGTTATAGTTGGTGCACTTGTAACACTTGTTACATACTTGTTGTATCCTAGCATACACCAAGTTAATTTTCTTTTGTGTAGTTTGTGAGAGTAGATCATTGTGATCTTGTCGAGATCTTGGAGATCTCTTGTAGCTTGTGAGCTTGTGAGTTGATCAAGTAGATCAAGGGTAGATCGAGTCAAGTGAGAGTAGATCATTGTGATCTTGTTGAGATCTTGGAGATCTCTTGTAGCTTGTGGGCTTGTGTGTTGATCAAGTGGATCAAGGGTAGATCGGGTAGATCGAGTCAAGTGTGTTGATTGTGTGAATTAGTAAGGATCGTGTGGATCGTGGTAGATTGGTACTAGCTAAGATTAGTACTCGACATTTAGCATAGTGTCGGAAATAAGGATAAGCGACGTTGTACGGTTTTCTCCGCCTGAAGGGAGCTTTGTTGACATAGTGCTTAGAACTCTCGAGTTTGGTACTCGGGGAGTGGAGTAGGGCGAAGAAGAGCTTCGTGACCGAACCACTATAAATCTCTTTGTCCTTGTTTGATCTTTCCATCTCATTTCTTTATATTTATTGTTTATATTAGATAGTATAGTTTAGTGTTCATATTGGTGTTGATTGATTTCACAAAAGAATCGAATCAAAGTTTTTCACAAGTAAAGTTTTATAAAGTTTTAAAAACCGGTAAAACTATTCAACCCCCCTTCTAGTTTTCCACAATTGGTACCAGAGCCAAGTCAGGCAAGATTTTAAAATAAATTGTATTTTAAAACTTGAATCGATCAATGGATTTCAACAAATATCAAGAAGGGCAATCTATGCAAAGACCACCACTTTTCAAAACCGATTGTTTTATATATTGGAAAACAAGATTCGAAACGTATGTGAAATCAAAAGACATTGATCTTTGGCATATTATTATCGAGGGTGACATTCAACCGATTGAAAAGAATCCAGAAACTAAAAGGGATGAAATAGTTCCTTACAATAAACAAAGAGATAACCTTAAAAGAAAATTAGCCAAAAATGATGAAGCCAAAATGATGATTTATAATGCTTTGCCGAAAAAGGAATTTGAAAGAATTTTTATGTGTAATACGGCAAAAGAAATTTGGAAAACTTTGTTAGTCACTCATCAAGGTAATAATCAAGTCAAAGAGAACAAGATAGATCTTCTTGTGCAACAATATGAACAATTTTCCATTCCGGAAGATGAATCTATTGATAATCCTTTTGCTAGACTTAATACTATTATTACTAGTCTTAAAGCTCTTGATGAATGTTATTCTAGCAAGAATTATGCTAGGAAGTTTCTTAGGGCTCTACATCACAAATAGAGAGCAAAGGTCACCACCATTGAAGAGTCAAAGAACTTGGCGACACTATCACTTGATAAACTAATAGGAAACTTGAAGGTTCATGAAATGTTAATCAAGAAAGACTCTGACATAGTCAAAGGCAAAAGCGAGAGAGTTAGATCTCTAGCGTTGAAAGCCAAAAAGGAGTCTAGTGATGAGGAAAGTTCGGATTCCGATAGTGAAGATGAAGAATATGCACTAGCCATTAGAGATTTTAAGAAGTTCTTTAGGAGAAGAGGTAGGTTCGTTAGACAACCTCGTGATGAAAAGAAGTCGTCACAAAAGAACCGAGATGAGAAGAAAGGAAAGAGTGATAGGAAATGTTTTAGATGCGGAGATCCCAATCATCTCATAGGAGAATGTCCCAAACCACCGAGAACCAACAACCAAAGAGCTTTCGTAGGAGGCTCTTGGAGTGATAGCGGTGAAGAAGAAGAGAAGAAGCCCAACGACGAAACATGTCTAATGGCTCAAGCTTCAAATGAGGTAAGTTCTAAAATCATAACTAGAAACAAAACACTAAAAGCAACATTGCATGAACTCGAAGTGCAAATTTTAGAACTAAAAGACCAAGTAAAAAGACTTGAGAAAAATAAAGAAATAGATATTGGATGTAGGTCATGCATATGTCTTCGAGTAGAGAATGAAAAACTCAAAGAAAATGCGTTAAGGATCATTAAGTTTGAAAAAGGAACAAAGACACTTAATGACATGCTTGAAAACGTTAGGTATAGTGAACATGCCGTAGCGGGCTTAGGATTTGACCCAAATAAAGCTTCTACAAGTGAAACTAAACAAGTAAAATTTGTAAAATTTGGAGAATCTGAAATGGCAGAGGATGGTACCACTAAAGGTACAGACGGCACCACTAAAATTAGTGGTACCGTGGTACCGTCTGGTGCTAAAGTCAGAGCAGGATCAATTTTAAAAAATAACTTAAGTCCTAAACCGAGTCACATAGTAGTTAATAATGTTGAAGTACCTATTGCTAGTAAAAAGGAAGTCAAAAGTTTTTACAAACCTTTGTCAACCCCCGGGCTTGGTTTTGTAAAACCCGATACTAGATCAAAGACTCCTCCACCAAGAAAAACAAATGTTCCTAAACCTCGGTCAAGACTCCTCTGCCGATAGGTAACTTTAGAAGACAAAGTTACCAAGTAACTATCCCGTAACTTGGAATAACCGTCAACTACAAAGGTACTTACCATGGGAAATTTGTCCTCCATTCCAACATCCAAGCCAAATGCAAGAAATGCATGTGACGTTTAACAGTAACAACTTTGGACCCATGAGATATTGGGGACCAAATGTTTGAGTTTCTGTCTTGCTAGATAGATATGATTGAGAATCGACTTGGAGTCCGACGAATGGAGTATGATTAGTGATTGCACTAATCTCATGACGGAATATCAAGTCTTGTCTCATATTACTTAGCATACAACAAAGGTTGAGTCACGTTTTCGAGTTAAAAGCAACATCTCAGGCTAAGGTACGCTTTCTCAAAACCTCCTTACTATTAGATATACTAAGCATGTAGAGTTCTTAGAATCTAACTTAGTGAGCACTAACATAATGGACATGAAAAGTGCATCCCTAAATGGTTTTGTCAACAAGGAGATATATGTAGTACAACCTCCGGGATTTGTTGATCTATAAAAACCATATCATGTTTATAAACTCAAGAAAGCACTCTATGATCTTAAACAAGCCTCCTAAGCTTGATACGACATATTAAAGGCTTTCTTACTTAAACATGAATATACCATGTGAATGGTTGACAACACACTTTTCATGATGAAACGAAATTCACATCTCATCATTGCTCAAATATTTGTCGACAACAATTATATTAGACTCAACTTGTCCTGAAATGTACAATGATCGTTCAAAGATCATGCGTGACAATTTTGAGATGAGCATGATGAGTGAATTAAGTTTCTTCCCTTGCCCTCATATAATATTATTTGAAGATAATATCTTCTTAAATCTAAGTATACTAACATATATATATATATATATATAATATATATTATATATATATATATATATATATATATATATATATATATATATAAAAGAAATTTAGCTTAGAACAATCTTAATCGATGATAACGCCTATGTCCGCGGAGACGAATCTCACAAGAGACGATGAAGGTGAGTACGTGGATAGTACTAAGTTTAGGGGCATAATAGGTAATTTACTCTACCTAACGGCAAGTAGGCCCGATATCATGTGTAGTGTCTGCCCTTGTGCTCGCTTCTAAGAAGGATCCCAAAACTTCTTACCTTGAAGCGGTTAAGTGTATCTTCCGATGCATTAAAGGCACTATACACTTGGGATTGTACTATCCCAAGGGGATTGGTGTAGAAACTATTATCTCTACCAACTCTGATCATGGGGATCGAAAAAGTAAAAGTGACGTTTGTGCCTTCATGGGTTATTTTCAAACTTCTTGGTTCTCTAAGAAACAAACAACATTTCTATCTCCACGACCGAAGCCGAATACGTAAGCTCCGAAAAGGCATGACAACAAGCACTATGGATGAAACAAGCTCTAATCGACTGCGACATCCATCTCAACGATATTCTGTTTGTAATACCCGAAAATTTTAAACATGCAAAATGACCAAAATGCCCCTGTGACTTTAAAATTTGATTAATAAGTACATAAAGCATCAAATAAATCCCAAACTCTTGGTAATTAACAACATATGAAGTAAGATAATTTTGCTACAACATTTTAATATTTTAAAATGTCCAAAAATTACTTGTCACACACAAAATTGCAATATGGGCCGAAATATATAAATACATATGTTTAATTATTTGTTTTATATTTATAATGTATAAAATATAGGGATAATCATGAAACTAAATAGGGAAACTCTTGCAAATCAGGAATTATATCTCACAATCACTCCTAGGCGAAAATCATGCCCTCCCCTCCTCCCATTTACACGGTTTTATACATTTTCCCATTTTATTCATTCTTTAAACCTAAAACAACACCAAAAACTCCTCTACAAACCATACGAATTTCTGGAGGCTATTGAATATTTTTCGTGGGTTCTTTCAAGTGCAAAGAAGGTGGGAAAAATAGTTTCAAGGCTGTTGGATCGCTAGAAGTGCTCGTGGGAGTTTTCTTGTGTCGATTTGTTCTAGCCGACAAGAACAAAATTCATTCTTGTTCATCCTTGGTTCGAATCTTGCAAGAGGGTATCTATATCATCCCTTTTACTCATTTTCATCATGTTTAAACATTTGAAACATTGCCATGCATGCTTGATTAATTAAAGTAAATCTATATATCAAAAACGTAAAATAAACCCTCGATCTATCATGCGAATTTTTTTTAGATCATGTACATTTTTTATTCTGACCTTATACATGTCATATAACACTAGAAAAATGATCTTTGTGTTTTTCGAAGCCTAGATCTCTCTTGGTTAATTTATCTTGAAACCGGATTTAAAGGAAAAAGAAATAAAAACAAATTATAAATCGTATGAATTAGGGTTTTGAATCTTGATGATGTAATTGATATATTAAATGTATTTTAAGGTTATAATGATGATTGGTAATGATTGAAGAATTTAGGGTTAGGGTTTACATGGTTTAATATTCTACCGATTGGAAAATTAAAAGGTGTAGGGTGTGTTTTGTAATTTTATAAACATGGGGGTTATTTTTGTAAAGTAGTTTGGACCAGTCACTAGTACACAATGGTTTATTTAGAGCACACATTTGTAGCGGTTTAAACTAATAACCGCATCATGAGATTAAATAAAAAGGTTGTACAAGAAACCGTCTTATAAAACACTATTTTTTGGAAGGGTTTTGTTTAAAAATGCTCTACTTAATCCCATTTGAAATTTAGAAGCGGTTGTTACTTTAATAGCGACAAATATGTGCCCCAAATAAGGATAAGTTGAAAAAAACAAATTAGCCCCCGTTTGACTTGGTTTTGTGAAAGACCTTCTCACATTCACACAAATATATGAATTTAAACACCTTCTCCAGCTAATCTCCTCCAACGGTCCAATTAGCTACATGATCTACACAAATATATAAATATATATCTCACATTCACGTACACAACTCCCTCAAACAAAACACATACAAAGTTTTCATGCTTACTGTTTCCTGTACGAGAAGATTTAGCCATTGCCAAGGAGATTTGAAGCGTACCTAAGCCCTCACCAAGCATCTCTCTCGAGTCTCTAGTGTACTAACAGTCGAGCCACAAGGTCCTCGTTCCCTTTCCTTGTTCGAACAGTCGAGGGTCATATCAAAATCGCTCTTATATGATACAAAGAAATCTACCAAAATAAAGATACACGTATTTGTAAGGGGAAATTAATCGTACGGAAAGGGGAAGTTGATTGACGTTGATCTTGAGGGTTTTCAAAGTAGTCAGGTATGATTAATTTAAATTACAGATACATGAATGCATAGTCTTTGAATTTGTGAATTTGTTGTATAATGACAACAAAGTATTTGAATTTGTGAATTGAAAACAGAGTAGTCAGGTATGATTAACTGGGTACTGTACATTAGCTTATTTGGTGTTTATTTGCTTTTTCTGTCCTTACTTATTTGTACATTAGCTTATTTGGTGTAACAAACTAGGTACTGAAGAATATAATTAACTGTTCCAATAATTTGTAACTACGTACGAAAGTCAACCAGTACTATCATCACTATAATACCAAAACCTTAAAAAAGCAAAGCTGCACAGGGACAGATAAGAAGCAGGTAGGGGTGTCAGTAGGGTCGGGTTGACCCGACCCGAACCTGAACACGATAAGGCTAATCCGGTCGGGTCTAATCGGGTCAAAAAATCTAGTCGGGTTGTTTTGACCCGAACCCGATAACCCGATAGTGTTATCGGGTCAGGTTAGGGTTAAATAAAAAATTTTATCGGATTATCGGGTCAACCCGGTAAGACCCGACAATGACTTATTGATTTTTCCATCGAACAATATGATCAATACTTAGTATTTAGTTTCTTATATGTTAATGTTATCTCCTATATCACTATATCAGCTATAAGTATACACATATAAGAGTTGTTTGTTGCTTTTAATGCGACAACTAAGCAGTAAAAGTAGTTTTGAGGTGTTAATTGGACTGCTTATTCAAACTTTGTATTTGAAAAATCCATAAGCAGTAGTGAACCTCTTTAGTTTTGAATGCTTATTTACTCTAAAATGGAAGATAAGCACTTAAACAGTTACACTAGCAATGCCAAAGATTCACTAAACTGATCATTACACGTACATACTTCCAAGAACTTTTTAACTTATCAAAAAACTGATTATATGACAACGTACTGGTACATATATAGATCAGCACAGTTAGTGTTACATACTTTGTGGTGAAAATTATTTAATTCAAGATTAGAAATTTTGATTAACTACAATAACTGGAATAAACCTGATGTAATACGAGAATACCAATTCTTTGCGGGCAAAATAAGATAGTTAATCAGTATCAACCCAGAAACCTAGCTTAATTTGGTTGTTGCATTTGAAAATCCAAAACAGTCTTAACTAAAGGGGTGTTTGGGTCATGGGTTAAAACGGGTAGAATCATGCTTATCACTGTTCATGTGCTATTTTTCTAAGTTCTATCTTGTTTAAATTGGCCTATATAAGCAGTTTATAGAGATTTTCTAGCTTATTTGTAGGATTCGATAGTGGTGAGTAAACTAGGATAGTTTTAGGGTCTGCACTATTCCCATAAGCTACCTATAAGCTCTAGCTTGTTAAGCCCTTATTTCTAGCATAGGTTGTGTCCATTTAGTCTAAAACAAGTAGTGTTTAAATGCCTTATGCCCTTGTTCTCATAATCAATCAAAACAGTCCACTTAGTTAAGCAGACTGCATATTTGCATTTTTCTATTTTTGCAGCTCTTTTATGTATTTTTAATTCACTCATTTTAAGTTGTTTTAAGCTCAAATTTTGTACTAAGTTATTTGGGTAGCTTGTCTATCTATTACTATTTTTCTTAGAATTTTTAGATTTTATTTTCACTGCTTTTTAAGGGCTTGAAAAAGCCCTTATCTCCCCTGCTCTCTAGTGTATCAGCAGACCTATAGGCCTTGGGCTTATTTTGTTTTTGCTTAGTGCTTATTTTCCCCAATTGTGGCTTATTTCAGTTCCATTTCAGCTTATTGCTTAGTACTCAGCTGATTTCTAGTTTCTCTTCAACATAACATAGCTTATTCAGCCATTTAAGCTATCCCTTAGCTTATTTCTTTCTTTTGCCTACTGCTCAGTCCTTGTGCTCTTTTCCTAGCTTATTTTTAAGAATTCAGAAATAGTTGTAGTCTTGAAAAATGCTTATTAATGTGTGCTTATTGAGTTTGTTCAAAGAAAAAAAATATATATATAATTTTCAAAAATCTGAGGCTAGGATTCGAACACTGAACCTCAGCCTCTCACAGATTCACAAACACCCACTCACTACCACCATGCCCTTGGGTCTTTTGCGTTATACTCTTCCATTACAATTGATTTAAACCGTTTTCAGTCCTTATTGCTTATTTCCTTATTTTGCTTAAAACCAGCTTATTCCAATAAGCTGGTAACTCCTAGTTATTTTTCCTAGATTATAATCAGTTTAAATTAGCTTCCTGCAAATTTACATATTTTTCTATTTTCATTTACTCTTTTTAATCATTTAATTATTTTAAAACAGTTTTTAATTCATAAAAAATTAAATATTAATCAGAAAAATATAATTCTTTTTTCTAAAATTTTCTTTTATTGATTAGAACTTATGAAAATTAGTTTGGCACCCGTAGAGTTAGGATTTCATCATTTTGACGTTTAGGCTCAGGATTTTTCCGGTATAAACGTATTTTCAGTTTTCCTTTACGTTTTTAGCCACGCGTACTTTAGATTATCGTTTTCCTTACCTTTTAAATCGTTTTTAATTAATATTCACTTATCTTAGCTTAAAAACCCAAAATCTCTTTGTTTCCACTATTCAAACACGTATTCACGAATCGAGATCACGAAATTCCATTCAAACCTTCATTGGGGATAACGACCCGGGAATACAACGCGGATTTACTCTTTTCAGTTTTGCGTTTTACCGCATGCTTGAAGAGTTGAGAAGAAATGCTACGATTTTTCTTATTTGGTAAACTTGTAAAACGAAACTTGTAAAATTATATGCGCTTTTGAGACATAATATTCGAGTTAGTAACAATCATGGACACTTTAATTCTACTTGTCAATATCATGTACGCATCTAATTTTTTTTTTTTAATTTTAAAATTCAGATGGATCGTAATAAATGGATGTATGAAATTGGACATGCTGAAGAAGCATATGTTACGGGCGTGCAAAGTTTTCTTAGATTTGCTGAGACTAATCGGTTGAATAATGGAGATCTCTTCATTTGTTGTCCTTGTGCTGATTGTAAGAATTTGCAGAAATATAGTGATACGACTACAATTGAGAGTCATTTGATTACACGTGGGTTTGTACGAAAGTATACTTGTTGGTCAAGACATGGTGAATTACTCGTTGATAGTAGTACGTCGGTTCCCGTGTCTAGTGGTACATCGGTTCCTGTATCTAACGAAAACGAGAACACGTCGGTTCCAATAGTTAATGAAAATGAAAATAACAATTCACGCATTAGTGGCGACTTCATAAATAAAGCTGAAATGTTTAATAACATGGAGGGTACTATTGGTGACGATGATGAAGAGAAATTGCAAAAACTATTTGAGGACTCAGAAAAACCGTTGTATGTTGGTTGTACAAAGTTTTCTAAGCTTTCTGCTGTCATAAGGTTGTTTAAGGTAAAAGCACAATATGGTTTGAGTGACACAAGTTTCACAGCTTTATTGGAGGCTTTCCATGAAATGCTTCCCGAAGATAACGGGTTACCTGTTTCGTTGTATCAAGCCAAAAAGATGATGTGTCCAATGGGATTAGAGATTGAACGAATAGATGCGTGTCCAAATGATTGTATACTATATAGAAAAGAGTACAAAGATCTTCATAATTGTGTTGTTTGTAAGGAATCGAGATATAAGAGTAAAAAGGGAACAAATGTAAGCGTTAATGTGGAGAATAACGGCCCGCCCGCTAAATTATTGTGGTATTTGCCCATCATTCCAAGACTGAAACGATTATTTGCAAACGAGAAAGATGCAAAATTGTTGCGTTGGCATTCCGAAAAGCGTAAAAAGGATGGAAAATTAAGACATGTGGCTGATTCACCTCAATGGAGAAAGATTAATAATAAATTTGAGAAATTTAGTGGCGATATTAGGAATATACGGTTTGGACTTAGTTCGGACGGAATCAACCCGTTCGGAAACATGAGCAGTCAACATAGTACTTGGCCAGTTCTTCTGTGTGTCTACAATCTTCCACCGTGGTTATGTATGAAACGTAAATACATTATGATGTCATTGTTAATTCAAGGTCCAAAACAACCTGGTAACGACATTGATGTTTATTTGGCTCCTTTGATTGATGACATGCAAACTTTGTGGGAAGACGGCGTTGACGTCTATGATGCGTATAAAAAGGAAACCTTCAAATTGAGAGCCATGATTTTTTGTACCATAAGTGATTTTCCAGCATATGGGAATCTGTCCGGATACATGACGAAAGGTAAATTTGCGTGTCCAGTATGTGAAGATCAGACATCTTCGAGGTGGTTAAGTAATTGCAAAAAGACCGTGTTTATGGGTCATCGAAGATCGCTTGAAACTGATCACCCGTATCGTGAAATGAAAAAGGAGTTTGATGGGAAGGTTGAGTACGGAAAGGTAAGAAAGCGATTTGATGGAAAAGATGCACTTTCCCGAGTTAAAGATTTAAACACTCTGTTTGGAAAATCAAAAGAAAGTCGAATCCCTAAAGGAAAATGGAAAAAAAAAAGTCAATATTTTGGGACTTACCTTACTGGGAGCATTTAGATGTCCGACATTGCCTCGATGTTATGCATATCGAAAAAAATGTCTGTGATAGTTTGATAGGCTTATTGTTGAACATTTCTGGGAAAAAAAAGATGGGGTTAATGCTCGAAAAGACATGGTCTCAATGGGAATTCGATTACAGCTTGCTCCCGAAGAGAGAGGTTCACGAGGCACATATCTGCCACCAGCTTGTTATACCATGTCAAAAGTTGAAAAAACACAATTTTGTCAATGTTTACATGATATTAAAGTTCCATCAAGCTATTCTTCGAACATTAAGAAGTTGGTGTCAATGCAAGATTGTAAATTGATTGGCATGAAGTCGCACGATTGTCATGTTTTAATGACACATATGATTCCTATCGCAATTCGTGGATTATTGCCAAACAACGTCCGAAAAACAATCACGAAACTATGTTTGTTTTTTAACATGATTCATTCAAAAGTGATTGATCCAGAGTTGTTAGATTCATGGCAAAAGGATATTATCCTCACGTTATGCGAACTAGAGATGTACTTTCCGCCTTCCTTTTTTGATATCATGGTTCACCTTGTATCTCATATAGTAGGAGAAATTAAGGCTTGTGGTCCCGTATTCCTACGTTACATGTACCCTTTTGAAAGATATATGGGTTTCTTAAAAGGGTTTGTAAGAAATCGGGCACGACCTGACGCTAGTATAGTTGAGGGATATTATTCTGAGGAGTTGATTGAATTCGGTGCAGACTATTTGGATGGTGTCAAGAATGTTGGCATTCCGTGGTCTCGTCATGAGGGTAGACTTTTAGGTGTTGGGACAATCGGTTTGAATATGATAGCCCCAGATCGTGAACTTTTGTAAGTTGCACATTTGGTAGTCCTACAACATATGACATGTATTTCTCCGTACATTGAAGAACACTTGGAGTCGCTACGTATGGCACACCCAGGGAGGACCAAAAAATGGTACCAGACCAAGCATAACCAACAATTTGGATATTGGCTGAAAGACAAAGTGACGGCAAATTTGGGCCAACCAAATGTTGATAAAACTGTGGAAAAGCTTGGAGAAGGGCCGAAATGTGTAGTTAGATCATACCAAGGTTACGACATCAACGGTTATACATTTTACACCCAAGATCAAGATGAAAAGAGTACAATGCAGAATAGCGGAGTTACGGTAGTAGCTTCAAAGATGGAGTTCGATAGAATGAATCATGATGCAAGGTTAACAATCGCTAAAGACTCATATTATGGTGTGATACAAGAAATATGGGAGTTGGATTACCATTCTTTCACTATACCCTTGTTTAAGTGTAAATGGGTGGCTAACAACGTCCGAGGTATTAAGGTAGACGATAAAGGTTTCACACTTGTCGACTTTTCAGTAGAAGGCTATGCATCCGACCCTTTCATTCTCGCAAAGCTAGCTACCCAGGTGTTCTTTGTTAAGGACCCGAGTAAGTCAAGATGGCATGTCGTTTTGCAAGGTAAAAGACGTATACTTGGTGTTGATAATGTTGTAGACGAGGATGAATACGATCAGTTTGACGAGCTACCACCATTTTCTATTGGTATTCCTTCAACAGTTGATGATATTGCAAACACCACATACTTACGACCCGACCACAATGAAGGGTTATGGGTTGATTGACCTTGCGCTACATGAAAGGTTCGACTCTATATAAATTTTATATTAATACGTTTATATATAGAGATATGACTCTATATAAATTTTATATTCAACATATTAACATAATTTTTTTTACAGGAATATCAACAATGTATATAGACAAGAAGTGTTAAGAAGACATTTGTTTTTATTTTTATTTTTATATTATTATAATTTCATATGTTGGATACAGTTGTTGCATAAGGTAAGGGTAACTTTTAACTATTTCAATTTTTTATCATAAGTTTGAAAAAAAAATAGATATATAATATAAAGTAGGAGTAGTAGCACTTAACACCATTACCCCATCACTTTGACAGAGTCTTCATTCCAACCGTTGGCGGGCAATCCCAAAATCATGGAGGTCGAAAATAGTGGCGGCAAATGGAAAGAGTGGGAACGGTTTTGGTTGCAACGACACCAACAAATCACATAAATACCAGTATATCAATTGTTCTCCTCTTCTTCTGTAGTAGCAACCCTAAAACCCCCTTTCAAAACTCACCATTTAACCACCAAATCTTTCACCTTTCACCAACAATTCAACACCCACATATACTGGAACCGATTTTGGGGTTTGAAGTTTTTCTCTCAATCTTTTGGGGTAATTATTCTAAACTTTTTGTTACTGCTTTATATGCTGATTATATATCAATTTGTTGAAGTATGAAACTAAAAAGTTGTATATTGATTGATTGATTGAATATCTGATTAGTGTTACTTGTTAATTTTGGTGTTGTGGATGTATATATACTTGCAATTTTTGTAATTCATTGTTGTTTAGATGATGTTCATGATCAGTTGTAGGGGTGTTATCGGGTCGGGTTATCGGGTTTTATCGGGTCGGGTGAGTCGGGTTTTAATATTTTAAAAACTCACCCGCAACCCGACCCGATAAGGAATCGTGTTGTCGGGTTCGGGTGGTATTCGGGTCGGGTCGGGTGATTCGGGTTATCGGGTGACACTACAAATGTGACCTTGATCAACTTAATAGTTAATAATAACAAACTTTGATCACATACAAGCCAATAACAACTACGTTAAGTTCATCTTTTGTCACCAACTCTATGAAACCAAGTATAAAATAGTACATTACTAAGCTTTTGTTTGTGTTACTGACGTTATATATGATTATAAAACTTTTGGAATTGAAAGTTTTAAGGAAGTGTTAATATTATTCTCTTATCAGTACTTTGTGTACGTTATTTAGCAGGCATTATATTTGTTTTTAAAAGTTCTTTACATAACTACGCAATTGTTGATATTTTCTAAAACAGAATCTTCATATTAGCAAATATATATATATAGGAGTAAGTTACAACTTTCAATTTAATAGTCATGCCTTTTAGAATACGTGGTATACTTGTGCCTTTTATAATCGAACCAGATATAGCAGCTTGTATTGCTTATCTTTAGATTTTAGCTGCTATCAGTTCATTACAAACTCGGTCCATTGGAATGCCTTTAGTGGTAGCATCCGATACCCATGCTGCTCTTTTTATGACTTCATGAGGAACGCCTACACAATTTTTGTTATATTAAAAGCTGAATGCAGCAAAAAGAAAGATACTGTCCATGTACACATGATCTTTTCAGAGGCTTTGTGCACAGTGCACTCCATAGTTATGGTTTAATATTTTCCTAGTAATACAAATACTTTGTTTATTAAATGTGAATAACTAATAATAACTCACCAGAACTAAGAAGTGCATGTCCAGGAATGAGCCTGACATTTAAGGACACAAAGACTTAGACATTGTAAATTCTTTCAATAACTCCTTTTGTTTTATAAGATTATGGTTAACGTAGATATGATGGTACATAAGTTTGATAATTCGAGTTAAAGGCAGATATGATGGTTTACCTATACAGAAATACAATTTCCTTAATGTCTTCTTGTCAGGTCTTAGCGCACTCATAGTGTAGTATTTGACTTTATCCTACTGATGTTTAGTAATGGTTAGATTTAAAGCTTTCAAGTTGTGTTTAAACGTTTCATAATAGTTCACATCTGTAAATAAGTTGATCGACCATTAAAGTATCCCAAACCATAAGGATCCTTCAATGTACTTTTCAGGCTCTTCAGGATACTGTTGTCTTTAGTACTTATACAAGCCTCTAAATATTAAGAAAAACTGAACAGAACAGAACAGAAGGCCTACAAAACATACTTTACAAGCAATCAGAGGAAATGACTACATATAAATGGAAATATAATGACGAGAGGAATGTAAGAAGCAGATACCGTTTATTATTGAGATTCTAACACTAACTGAGAATTACAAAAAATTCAAACCCTTAAAAAAGCTAGTCAATCTGCAACCAAGCCGTAGCAGGCTGTAACTAGCTTTGCTAGCTCTTAACCTGTGTGTATGATAATTACATGTTAATATTTTGTATGTTACCTTTTGTTTCAAGAACTAGTATATATAAATATACAATGTCTCGAAGGGGTAAGCGAGGTGCATCACTGGGTAAGAGAAATTATCCGCCCGAATCATACAATGTTGAATTTGATGATTTGGGGGTAGCTACTGGAGAAAACAATGGCAGATTCAATACATGGTTTTCGACACAGGTGAAATCACGTATTTCATACCATTTGGAATGGAAAGAAGTAACAGATGAAATGAAGGATCAATTGTGGTTATGCACTGAGGTATTATATTCAAATCAAATACGTGCGTTTTCATGTTTTGAATTAGGTATAAATTAGTTAATACACTTTTTTAAATCCATCAGGAGACTTGGAATTTTACTCCATCATCCACTGCGAAGATGACCTACCTTAAGAAAGCCAACCATATACATGGAAAGTTCAAAAGTATGCTTGTTACGAACTATGTGAGGACTAATCGGCTACCATTTCAAAAGTACCCTTTTATGGAAGATCGACACTGGATAGATTTTGTTGCTTCCAAGAGCACAGAAGAATTTCTGGTTTGTGATACTTTTCTTATTGAATAATTGACTATACTAATTATTTCATAATTACAGTTCAAAACACTCTTAACTAAACTAATCTAATAGAAAGTCAAGTGGTTTATGTGTTACTAATAGTGTTTAAAAACTCCTATATGTGTAGGAAAAAAGTGAGAAAGCGAAGCAAAGCGCACTTAAGAACAAGGATCCAGCCAGAGTAGGTCGTTGGGGCTATAGTGGGCTGAGGGCTTTTTGGAGGACTAACAAGGATGCTTTAGTTGAACTGTTTCCACAGCTAGGGGCGTTGCAGTCAGAGCGTGCAATACTTCACGTGTTGGGTAGATTAAGAAGGAACAAAAACACGGGATTAAAGGAGTTGACGAGTGATGTTCAAGAAAGACTGAATAAGTTGGTAAGAGATGCACCAATATGTTTTAACTATTGTTTGAATAAAATTTTCTAATGACTATATAACTTGCAGTAAGTAATATGTTATAACTATTGTGTGAACAGGTTCTAAAAGAGCGTCAAATGAAAGCCGATGGTTCTTTTTTTATAGCTGGAAAGGATCCACTAATAGGGGTTCTAGGACCAGAGCACCCAGGGCGAACTAGGGCAGTATCAAGTGTAGTCGGAATTAAGAAAGCCTTAAGGTATTTAGGGGGTAAGAAAAAGAAGAAAGTAACAATTGAAGACTTAGAGGGCATGAGGGCTCAGATGATGGAGGATATGGAGACCATAGTGAGGGCGAAGGTGATGGAAGAATTGGCTGTACGGGAGAACAATACGACACTTCAGGGACCCTCTACTGGACACTCTACTGGTGTGTCAGCTGTATCGGTTGATACATTTGATGACATTGAGGTAATTCTGGCTTGTAAATGTTTTGTATACAATTTATATTACTCAGTAACAACCAATAGCTATAAGGAGCTTGAAAGAAAATTACGTGGTCATTTCTCTAGAAAATAAGCCACTTTTCATCATTATGCTTTGAGAGTTTATACTCTATGTGTAAGGGCTGCTAGGACAATGAGATGAGCTTTTGACATCATTTGCTATATCAATAGTTAGCACTATTTAATTTAGCAAGTGAGGTTTAGAACAAGTTAAATTACTGATATATTCTTACTTTAACTCAAATAATCAACTTGTGATTGACTTTTGATTGTCTAAATGTATGCTTAAGTAAGTGGTTGACTTTGTATATATTGTAGGAATGTGAATTGATGTTTGTTCACTTCGGAACGGAGTATAGAGTAGCTAAAGGGGTCATATATCCGAGCAATGGGATACTACATGGAAAACCTATGGATCCGGGTTTCTTGAAGGTACAGGTCGACACAGTCGATGATGGATGGAAGAAGTGATTGTACCTAAGCCAACTGATGAAGTGAAGACCTTGAATGACGCAACAGGTGGCCAGTTCATTCAATGGCCACAGAAATACATCAAGGTATATACTAAATTCAAATGCTTTGTGTAAACTTGCATAATTGTGTGACAGTGGCTATGCATAAATTTGTGTAATATCGTAGTATTGTAATATACTATTTTTTTTTGTTAAATGCAGGTTCTCGGGAGAATGTCATCAAATGACTCCATGAGTCTCCCGACTAACATTCCACCATTGACTCCTCTGACTACGAGTGCACCTGTTTCTTGTCAATTGGTAATTGCTCAATCACTCTATTTATACATATTATTTCGTAACAAAGTAAAATGACTTTAATTTGCTTCAACAGAGAATTGTAGGTGTGAGTATTTTGTTATAAAGGGTACTCTTCCCATGTAACTTCCTTTGAAACCTATGGTTATATAGAGTACTCATTGTTGGCTTTCTTGCATTTTCCCTCTTTACATACTGCTACATGTTCAAAAAAATCTTTGCTTGCATCTGCCATAAACAACACCACAGTGTGTCTGATTAATAATAATACTAAATTAAGAAGAAAATATAGTATGAGGGATGTTACATATCTTTAGTAGTGATAGCAATTGTCAATATTTGAGACTTTAATAACATACCATGTTTCATTGTCAGAGATGGAACTTGCTCTTTTACATAACCAATTATCTTGGCTGGTATTCCTGCAGCCATGCTTTAAAGAGAAAAGAGTATATATGTTAAAACTGCATTGGTTTAGTAGTCGATATAAGTCTAACTAAGCAACAAAATTGTTCAATTTTCAAAATAGATTATGTTACCTATGTTGAGGAATATCCTTTAGAACAAGGGAACCTGAAGCTATCATTGCACCTTCACCAATTAAGCTAGGCTTGAAGTTTTGTTTCTGATGATTCACACCAGCAATGTAACAGCTTGTTGTATCATTTGCTACAACAGATTTCGGGTTATTTTAAATATAGTATTCTTGGTTTAATCATTTTGCTTTTACATCATCAAATTTGCAGCTAATATATATCCAATGCAGGTTCAACAAGAGTTGCCATCACAAGCCACAGCGTCTTGGGATGGTTCGAAGAAAATTCCTCCAATACGAGAAGAGGATAACACAATTGACAAATGCATGGAAGTATTGCCGGCTTGGAGCGGTTACAAGAAAACTCTTCCCATACGAAATGGGAATAACACTATTGAGGAATGCATGGTATTGTTGCTGAGAAGGCCAGCAGAAATCCAGAGATTAGCCTCCAAGTTCATACAACATCCTGACCGAGAAGACCAGATCCTTGTTATGTCGCACTCAGGGATGTATGGCGAGCGTTTTTTCGAGTATGTTGAATATTCGTCACTGATAGCTTGGATGACGAATAGCTGGCTTGATGGTACCATTATACATTGGTGGGCAATGTAAGCTCATTAACTTTTTAAATTTTTTACATCATAAGTTTTTGTATATTATATATGTTTATTGATTTTTGTCATGTTTATTGTTTTAATTTTAGACATTTATATGGGTCTGCTGAATGACGTTTTTTGGGTCGCAAAAAATGTGCGTTCTTAAACCCGTCACTCGTCCATTGGAGAATGTGCCAAGAAGACAATGGTGCGGCTGCAATGAATCACATTCATCAAACTTTTGCAGCACACCGTGACAAAACCATGTTCATTGCACCTTATTTGCAAGAGTACGTACTAGATCTTTGCTTGTCATATGATTTCAATAAAACATAGTTTGTTTATACTAAAATTGTTAAACTTTCTTGTAGTTCTCATTGGGTGTTATTAATAATTTGCCCTTCGACCAAGACGGGATACATATTGGATTCTTCCAATAGGGAAATGAGAAAAACCCAGCGTTTGTACAAATTGACATCAATCGTGGAAAGGTAAGAATTTCTAGTAAACATAAATTGACAATTGAATACATAAAGTATTTTAACTTACACTATTGGTTTTTCAGGACTTGTAAGATGCATATTAATTGGACTATGGTTAAGGTAAATCATCTACCTATATGTATATACTTGTGCAAATTGATTTATTTGTTGGCTATTTGTAATTTATAATTGGAATTCGAATTTAGTGTCACCAGCAAAAGTGTGATTGGGAATGTGGCTATTATGTGTCGATAGCTATGTTTGAGCTTATATTTAGGCTACAAGAAGACTTTCCAGTTAATGTAAGTACTTGTCACTATTTATATACTAGTTTGTCTATTAAAATGAAATCATGTCTTTCATAAACTAGTTGATTAACTCTTTCTTATGATTTGGTTTCAGCTTTGGGATGATATGAGTTCTATTGCACAAAAGCGCATCGACGAATGGGTTCTTGATTCTGCATCAGAGTTCTTCTCAAATTATTTAGAGAATTGAGGTTTTCATTTTGTCCAACTCATGTCTAGGTTTTTATGTTTTTCAAACTCATGTCTAGGTTGTAACGTTTGTCCAAGTTGTTTAATGTTTTTAGGCTTTTATGTTTTATGCAATTTCGAAAGATGTTTAGGTTTTGTAATGTTTTGGATATCAAGTTTTTAATGGATCTTTGCTGGGTTATAAAATTTGTTTCATTTGGTTGAAATTGTGTATAATTTGTGTAAACTTGGTTTCTGGTATTCATGTTTGTGTTTCGTATTTTGTATGTAGCTTAATTTGATGTTTGATATTGGATTGAAACAAAAATAAATAAATAATTTTTCTAATTAGAACTTGTTTGGAGCGGTTCTCAACGCAATCATGGTTCATTTTATAGAACGGTTCACTCATAAATATATATTCTTAATTAGAAAAGATATATTATTTTTTGTTGCGGTTAAAAGCAAACCCCTCTGGATAATGTCTTTTTTTTGTTGCGGTTCTTAACCGCCCCAAAAAATGCCTCCATTATTTAGTGCAGTCTCTTTCAGCGCGGTCTAATACCGCCTCAAAAAATGTATTTTAACCCTTCCATATAACGGTTTATGCATTAGTGAGGGGTATGTCATAGAAAATATAAGATGAGGGTGCTATATGTAAAAATTGTAACTAAAATGTTTAAGTGGTAAATTATATAAATTGTAATTCGATTTGTAAATTAATTAAATAGAGGGACTAAAAGTGTAAATTCTGGAAACTTAAGGTTATTCGGTGTAAATAATGATATAAAGGGTGTAATGTGTAATTTTGAATATTTAAGGGCTTAATATGTAATTATTAATAATGTTTCAAATTATAAGTTTTGTAAATTCAAGGGAATAATTTTGTAAATTATGAAACTTGAAGGGTAAATCGTACCATATGTTAAATTAAGAGGTATATTCTGAAATGTTGTAAAAGTAAGGGCTTGATGTGTAAATATAAATATGGTAAGGGTTAAATTGTGATTTATGTAAATATAGGGTTTAATTTGTAATTTAATTAACTAAAGGGGTATAAATTGTAAATTGTTAAACCTAAAAGGGTTAAAAGTCTAATTCTGGATAACTCATGATTTAAAATGAGTAACTTGTGATATTTTCAGTTTAAACCTTTAACTTTGGTATATTTATATTTAAAACCCTAATTATGGAAATCTGCTAATTATGGAAATTTACTAATTATGGAAACCTGCTAATTAAGGAAACCTGCTAAAAATAGAAAGTTACTAAATATGGAAAGTTGCTATTTTTGGAAAGTTACCTGAAAAGGAAAGTTACTAAAAATGGAAAGCCGACTAAAATAAGTAATCTGAATTAAATAAGCTTTTAATAAGACAGTCGTGAATTCGTGTAGATTCGCCGAAGATGGAGTTTGCTTCCGACCTTTGTATTTTCTGTTATGTTTTCACTTGCGGTATAAGGTACAGATATTCTGCCCTCTTTGCCTTGAACCTTTTTCATAATTCCCTTTTGTTACGACCTCTGATATAAAAATCTGTTATGTGAAAACCTTTTTAATTAAGACCTGGAAATGTTTTGAGAAAAATCATTTGTTTTAAAAAGGATGTTTATGAGTATGATACAATACGATTTCTATATGAAATTCCAGTAACATTTATGAAAACTATCTTAAAAGACTGCCTTTATAAAACTACTTTGAAAGATCATTTTATTGAAAACCATTATTAAAGGATTGCTTTAAATGAACTTTTGACAGAAACTTCTAAAATGAACTTTTGCTACGAACTTTTAATTCTGAACCATTTGATATAGTCCTTTTGACCTGAACTTAAACTCGTTATAAAACTTAATCGGATAAACTTTGATTTGAACCTTTGACATTTATTTCTGAACTGTTTGACATGAACCTTTTTGCCATGTATCCTTAAGATATGACTTTTTGATTATTTTGATAGTACGTCTGACCTTTGACCTACAGTCTGATATCCGAGCCAATCACTAGGCATGAGGGTTTCATGTCCATGTCATTGATGCACCTTTGACATGACTCTAAGGCAGGAGAGTGATGACCTGTTCCGTCCCTTATTTATTATCTGCTATGGCCATTATGAATATGATTTGTCTGCAGGGGCGTATGGATGCATTCTAGATTTGATCTGTTTCTGTTATTGATTATTGTTATATCTGGTGACTGATGGTGTGTGCAATACACGTCTTTCACATATCTGGGAGTTAGCTACTCTATTTGGTTACATTTGAGATGATATGATTTGTTTTGTTTCTGGGCTCGTGGTGGATTACTGTCCCGTTATCCTTACCTTATAACCTTTTTCTTTTCTCTTATTCTTATCCATTCATCATCCCTCGACTCTTATTATATCTGCATGACTTTTATATCTTTTACTTTGCACTTTCTCTATTACTGCTTTGTTATCGTTATATCTGTTCACTGAGCTCTCGTAGCTCAGCCGCATTTCTTTTCCTGCGGCAGGTTTTAGTAGGAAGCTGGGAATGAGTGGAGAGTACCTTGGACTTAGAAGATTGATAGCTATTCGGGATTAGAGATGATTAAAGGTATTATATCTTAGAATTTGTACTTATCGGAAGTTTCATTTGTAACCTTGTAGTTTTCAGTATTTCATTTGTAACCTTTGAATTCTTGTATTACTTTAAATGTATGCTTTGTTTGATCTGATATGAAACCATTATTGTGACATCTTTACCCTTGTCGGGTTGGGGTGTTACAATTTATGGTATCAGAGCGACAGGCTGCGACTTGTAATACATTTACCCTTGACCTGTGAAGTTTGGACCATTAGGTTTCCACTGTAGGCGCTCATAAGATAACCTGTAAGAAATTGCTTTAGGATTTCCCTATAGGAACTTTAAGTTTTGACCGGTGAGGAATGGGTAGACTATAAGGCATTTGTTTAAGTAGCATTGCTTCCGCATTACTTTGATTTGTGCCTTGCTTTTGGTTAAAGCTTGTTGAGATCACTTTTGGAAATTGAAAGCTTACGCTTTGCACCACCTAAGATTTGAAACCTAAATAAATCTTGAAAGCATTGAGAATTGCATAGTAATTGCCTGGCACTATTTGATCCTTGTCTTCAGATTCCGACTCCGACCACTGTCCTTTTGTTAATCATTTTGATGCCTCTTCGGGCATTACGAGAATCTCCATGACGATGACATACTTGATACATTCTATTATTTGTCTCTTGCTTTTGATAAGCATCTATGAATCTTCCGACGCTATTTGATTTCGTCTTACCCATCTCCGTTCCTATGAGAAGCCTTGTGGTGTTAACCACGAGTATAAAATGTTTCCCTCTCATTTTGAACGATAAGATTTGCCTTGTTGACCCGTCCTTCTTTGGATAGTCAACCTTGATTTTATTCTAATAAGGGATTGGTTGAGTGAACATTCAAAATATTGACAACTATCCTTTGGCGTTTGAAAAAATTTTGAACTTCCTACCATAATTACCGATTGTTAAACTCCTTGCTATCACTATTACCCTGGAGACTCGTGTGTTACTTTGGCGGTTATGAAGTTTTCCTAGAAACCATTTCGTACACCAATGAATAAACCTTACCTTGAAAATTAATTGGCACCCTGAGTTTTCCGAATATGATTCCGGGTTGAACCCCCAAGTTTTTCCACCGGAATAGGAAGTAGGATTTGACATGATACCGAGAGATTGTCTAGCCGCCAAGCGAAGATGTCTTTCGGATCATACCAGTTGATTTGAGCAACCAGGGAAGGCAGCAACCGAAGACCAGGAAGTGAGTTGCTTAAGTATATCTTCTGGGAGTGTTCCACTACCTGATAGTGATCTTCACTTCCGAACTGTTTGACAAATAGTTTGATACCTCTCCGACCATCCCAAAGGTCACTTAACCCAATGTGTTTGACACACCTTATTAATTCATTTCCAGTGCTGGATTTAAATGTATCATCTGATACTACTCCGTCTTGCGAAATCCATTACTACTCCTATGAGGACTCTGGTGATTATTAACCATGGATATAAGAAATTTATTCCCTCCCTTTGAATAATGAATCTTGCCGCCAACTAGCCTCCTTTGGAAGGATATAACGATAATTTTGTCTCGATATTAAATTGTCAACTGAGCATGATGATGCTGATAACTGATATTCCTTACGCCTCACTTTTGACAGTTATACGATGTTTGTATTACCGACGATTCACAACCTACCTGCCACTTATGCTAAATAGCTAAACAAAATTTCCATCACCTTGAACTGTTCATTTATCTATCTCAACACTATATTGAACCATGTACTCAACCTTGATATATAAACTAACCATCTGTCTTGACGACCGTACTCATCCTACGAATCCGTTTACTTTTGATATATTCGATTTTGAGGTCTTTAATTTATGGATTGGCTAGCCCTCATAAGCTGCCAGGGATTTCTGTACCTGATATGTGACTTCATAAATCTATTTGCATCCTACTTTTGTTATGATAACCTTTTAACCGCTCGAATCCGTTAAGCTTAACGCTGCTATGGAAACATTTACCTTGATCTCATTTGATTGTCAAATTCTCCTGACACTTATTAGTGTCCACCCTTAGAAGCTTTGGCATCGGAAGTTTTGTTGTACAAATTTTTGGTGTAGTAGAATTGACTTTGAACCGACCTCAGTTGACGAACCATGATGCTATAGAAGTTGAGAGATTGAAGAAGCTGATGGAATGTGATTTTATTCACCTCAGTGTTTCCTTTTGAATACCCCTACTAGTTCATGAAGAAGAAAGAGAAAATTTTGCGTCAGCGTATCGATTATCGTAAACCTAACCGTATCACTACCCGAAATCATTTTTCATTTCCGCGCGTCAATGATTGATTCGTCCTATCTTTGAAACTCCGTATCAGACGGCCTCATTTAATGTTTGAAGGACGGAAGAAGCAACCACAAGTACTTCCAAGAAGAGAGTTGACTAACTGAGAGTAACCTCCGTGAAGCATTACAATTTTATTTGAGAAGAGGGAGACAGGTGATGTGAAGTAGATATGAAGTTTTCCTGAAATGATTCATGAAGCTGTTTTCGTACTCGTTGTGACCATTATGAGTTTTAAATAATGCCAATTGTATTGGCTAATAGAATCATATTTTCATGAGTAGTTGGACAATTGTCATAGTATGACAGTATGCTTATGCTCTGAGACGAACGAGGAACACGTAGATCATCATTGTATTAAGGAGAATGATCCTTTATTCTGGAAGAATAGATTTGATTGGCGTTCAGAGAGTGTAGCAGACAACAGTACCACTTATCCGGTGATGATAGCAGTTGAGTTGGCAAATTGCGAACTGGGCTAGAAGACCTGTCAAAGGCACGCAGTCTTGCTTCTCTATTCATTTTAGTTGTACTAAGATGAATTGAGAGCAGAAGCAGACTTGCGAAGGGAAGATGCACAGTGACCATGTCAGAGATTCACGTTCCACACCACAGTGTCCAGAAGAAGTGCCGAAGGCTTGAGGGACCAGACTCAAGTTTGTAATTCCGTTCCACCCTATGATCATATGGACAGACGTAGACAGACTGCTTGGACTTGGAAGAAGGTCTAAGATAATGTATTTGAATGGATGAAAATTCTGAAGTGGACGTTTGTGCTTAAAAGAGTTGATCCTGAAAAGGATGAAGCTATGGATGACGTAATTCATCTCCTCCTTACCTACTTAAATTTCCGTTACCTGATAATAAGATCCTTTGAATGACTTAGGTTCCCTGCTAGTAATCCCGTTTGTGTAGATTTTGCGCATGTTGGATGATGGTTTGTTATGAGAATTTTGAAGTAACCACTGATATTGCCTGAGTTGATTCTAGTGAGTGATGAAGGATTGGCGCTATTAGCGACGTATTCAATTCTGATAGACATACTAGATCTTTTCCGCTAACCCTTTCAAGTAGTTCGTTCTTCTCTTAGTTAGGGTGTTTGATTTTAATGACCTCTGAGGCTGTAGAAAGATTTGGTGGATTAAGATAGGATATTTTGTTCACGACCTGAGATAAAGTATGACCATCATGAGGGCATATTTATATGATGCCATTATTATGACGTCTGGCCAACGTGATAATACTTACACCATATAACGTGCACTTGTTGTGGGCATAGGATATTTCGGGGAGTACCTAAGAAGTTTAGAAATTGATCTCCGTTGGTTTATCCGTGATTAGTGAGACTGTAGGTTCATTCTACCTATGCGTATACCCTACTTTCGTTCTTTAGATATCTGGATGAGTTTAAACTCCCGTTTTGCATTCTGTTGACCTCAGTTATAAATCTTGAACTCTTTGTAGAGCCTCTGCTGTTGATACAGTCAATTTGATTTGAAATCTTGTTCGTTTTCCATATGAGCTTTCCAGGAGATTCACCTATCGTCCATTTTATGTGGCATGGACCTTTTGATCAGAATCAATCTTAATTGCCTCCTTCTGATAAATTTGAACCCATCTTGTTTTGATTTGAATCATGAGAAACTATTTGGTCTGAAGATCCCTTTTGGAAGAACCTCCCCGGGCGTGAGTATGTTGTGACGATCTTTTGCGATTTGCTACGACTTCGTCTAACTTTACGACTTCAAATTTCAAGGACGAAAATTTTCTTTTAGAGGGGAAGAAGTTGTAATACCCGAAAATTTTAAACATGCAAAATGACCAAAATGCCCTGTGACTTTAAATTTGATTAATAAGTACATAAAGCATCAAATAAATCCCAAACTCTTGGAAATTAACAACATATGAAGTAAGATAATTTTGCTACAACATTTTAATATTTTACAATGTCCAAAAATTACTTGTCACACACAAAATTGCAATATGGGCCGAAATATATAAATACATATGTTTAATTATTTGTTTTATATTTATAATGTATAAAATAAAGGGATAATCATGAAACTAAATAGGGAAACTCTTGCAAATCAGGAATTATATCTCACAATCACTCCTAGGCCGAAAATCATGCCCTCCCCTCCTCCCATTTACACGGTTTTATACATTTTCCCATTTTATTCATTCTTTAAACCTAAAACAACACCAAAAACTCCTCTACAAACCATACGAATTTCTGGAGGCTATTGAATATTTTTCGTGGGTTCTTTCAAGTGCAAAGAAGGTGGGAAAAATAGTTTCAAGGCTGTTGGATCGCTAGAAGTGCTCGTGGGAGTTTTCTTGTGTCGATTTGTTCTAGCCAACAAGAACAAAATTCATTCTTGTTCATCCTTGGTTCGAATCTAGCAAGAGGGTATCTATATCATCCCTTTTACTCATTTTCATCATGTTTAAACGTTTGAAACATTGCCATGCATGCTTGATTAATTAAAGTAAATCTATATATCAAAAACGTAAAATAAACCCTAGATCTATCATGCGAATTTTTTTCAGATCATGTACATATTTTATTCTGACATTATACATGTCATATAACACTAGAAAAATGATCTTTGTGTTATTCGAAACCTAGATCTCTCTTGGTTAATTTATCTTGAAACCGGATTTAAAGGAAAAAGAAATAAAAACAAATTATAAATCGTATGAATTAGGGTTTTGAATCTTGATGATGTAATTGATATATTAAATGTATTTTAAGGTTATAATGATGATTGGTAATGATTGAAGAATTTAGGGTTAGGGTTTACATGGTTTAATATTCTACCGATTGGAAAATAAAAAGGTGTAGGGTGTGTTTTGTAATTTTATAAACATGGGGGTTATTTTTGTAAAGTAGTTTGGACCAGGGGTATTTCATAGAAAATATAAGATGAGGGTGCTATATGTAAAAATTGTAACTAAAAGGTTTAAGTGGTAAATTATATAAATTGTAATTCGATTTGTAAATTAATTAAATAAAGGGACTAAAAGTGTAAATTCTGGAAACTTAAGGTTATTCGGTGTAAATAATGATATAAAGGGTGTAATGTGTAATTTTGAATATTTAAGTGCTTAATATGTAATTATTAATAATGTTTCGAATTATAAGTTTTGTAAATTCAAGGGACTAATTTTGTAAATTATGAAACTTGAAGGGTAAATTGTACCATATGTTAAATTAAGAGGTATATTCTGAAATGTTGTAAAAGTAAGGGCTTGATGTGTAAATATAAATATGGTAAGGGTTAAATTGTGATTTATGTAAATATAGGGTTTAATTTGTAATTTAATTAACTAAAGGGGTATAAATTGTAAATTGTTAAACCTAAAAGGGTTAAAAGTCTAATTCTGGATAACTCATGATTTAAAATGAGTAACTTGTGATATTTTCAGTTTAAACCTTTAACTTTGGTATATTTATATTTAAAACCCTAATTATGGAAATCTGCTAATTATGGAAATTTACTAATTATGGAAACCTGCTAATTAAGGAAACCTGCTAAAAATAGAAAGTTACTAAATATGGAAAGTTGCTATTTTTGGAAAGTTACCTGAAAAGGAAAGTTACTAAAAATGGAAAGCCGACTAAAATAAGTAATCTGAATTAAATAAGCTTTTAATAAGACAGTCGTGAATTCGTGTAGATTCGCCGAAGATGGAGTTTGCTTCCGACCTTTGTATTTTCTGTTATGTTTTCACTTGCGGTATAAGGTACAGATATTCTGCCCTTTTTCAGTAAGGGTGTTTTCTCTCCCTTCCTTCTGATTTAATCTTGTTCCATATTAGGATTCCCTATACCATTGCTATGTTCCCTTCTGTTTGTGAACCTTTCATGTGATCTCTTTGTTTTGTGAGCCTTCTATGATCTCTCTCATGTTCTGACCTGTTTTACTTCTGAGTTGATGTCCTCTTTGCCTTGAACCTTTTTCATAATTCCCTTTTGTTACGACCTCTGAAATAAAAATCTGTTATGTGAAAACCTTTTTAATTATGACTTGGAAATGTTTTGAGAAAAATCATTTGTTTTAAAAAGGATGTTTATGGGTATGATACAATACGATTTCTATATGAAATTCCAGTAACATTTATGAAAACTATCTTAAAAGACTGCCTTTATAAAACTACTTTGAAAGATCATTTTATTGAAAACCATTATTAAAGGATTGCTTTAAATGAACTTTTGACAGAAACTTCTAAAATGAACTTTTGCTACGAACTTTTAATTCTGAACCATTTGATATAGTCCTTTTGACCTGAACTTAAACTTGTTATAAAACTTAATCGGATAAACTTTGATTTGAACCTTTGACATTTATTTCTGAACTGTTTGACATGAACCTTTTTGCCATGTACCCTTAAGATATGACTTTTTGATTATTTTGATAGTACGTCTGACCTTTGACCTACAGTCTGATATCCGAGCCAATCACTAGGCATGAGGGTTTCATGTCCATGTCATTGATGCACTTTTGATATGACTCTAGGGCAGGAGAGTGATGACCTGTTCCGTCCCTTATTTATTATCTGCTATGGCCATTATGATTATGATTTGTCTGCAGGGGCGTATGGATGCATTCTAGATTTGATCTATTTCTGTTATTGATTATTGTTATATCTGGTGACTGATGGTGTGTGCAATACACGTCTTTCACATATCTGGGAGTTAGCTACTCCATTTGGTTACATTTGAGATGATATGATTTGTTTTGTTTCTGGGCTCGTGGTGGATTACTGTCCCATTATCCTTACCTTATAACCTTTTTCTTTTCTCTTATTCTTATCCATTCATCATCCCTCGACTCTTATTATATCTGCATGACTTTTATATCTTTTACTTTGCACTTTCTCTATTACTGCTTTGTTATCGTTATATCTGTTCACTGAGCTCTCGTAGCTCAGCCGCATTTCTTTTCCTGCGGCAGGTTTTAGTAGGAAGCTGGGAATGAGTAGAGAGTACCTTGGACTTAGAAGATTGATAGCTATTCGGGATTAGAGATGATTAAAGTTATTATATCTTAGAATTTGTACTTATTGGAAGTTTCATTTGGAACCTTGTAGTTTTCAGTATTTCATTTGTAACCTTTGAATTCTTGTATTACTTTAAATGTATGCTTTGTTTGATCTGATATGAAACCATTATTATGACATCTTTACCCTTGTCGGGTTGGGGTGTTACACTGTTAGTGTAAGCAGTCTCATTGGGGAGATTGTTAGTGCAAGCAATCTTGTTTGTTTTGATTGATGACAAACATGTAACTTGATACATAACGTAAAATGTACAAGTTACTTGTAATCTTATTTTGTCTCGACATACATTCAACACTTCTCGACTTCTCAAGTCTTTGTATGATACAACACAGGTTCGTACATGTTTGTTATGTGGCATTATGATCAAACCCATAACAAACCATTTAGAATGTTTAAAATACAGTTAGGTCATTAAGTATTTTAAAAGGTTAATCATTCTACTTAGAACCTCATTTTACACCTTTGCATAAACAAGTATTCTTACTTGTACATCATGTTTTCTAAGTTTAAAAGGATAAGTACACTTTAGGTGTCAAACTAACATGATACATATTGGTAAACACATATTAGTTAAGCTAGTATATACATGCTACATGATCACTAAGATACATGTTACATACATATATACATTTACATTATTTATATTTTAAATCCTAAAATGGAAATATATACATGACATCATGGCATACCTCATTAGAAAATCTTATGAAGATTTGAAATATATTTTGGAAAGATTCTTAAGTAACATAGTTGACTTTGGTAGATATGGATAGATATGGCAAGATATGGAAAGATATATTTTGGAAAGATTCTTAAGTAACAAAGTTGACTTTGGTAGATATGGATAGATATGACAAGATATGGAAAGATATATTTTGGAAAGATTCTTAAGTAACAAAGTTGACTTTGGTAGATATGGATAGATATGGCAAGATATGGAAAGATTTGTGAAAATCTTTGCTGTCAGGTCCCGGCGGAACCAAACAGCATAAAGGGCGGATCCCTTTATTTGGATCCGCCAAATCCGTGGCATGTACAAATTGTTTTCCTATAAATAGTAGCCCATTGTTTTACCCATAGTTTTAAGCAACTAGAACACACATTCCCTTTATCATTTCATACACTTAGATCAGTAGCAAACCATGTAGAATCATACATTGATCACCCTTTGCATAATGATCATAATGTTACTAACTTTCATTATGTTGTAAGCATACACTATTAATGATCCTGTGAAGCAATCTCAAGATCATGAGACATCATCCATAGCATACTTCCTGATCCACCATGAAGGTTAGAAGATCTTGAAGTCACTATCCATCAGAGCATTCCAACATATGAAGATTCAAGAGCACTTGACATCCTCAATGATTGAAGACTTCTTATTCAAGAAGTTCATGTAGATTCCATATGCATATATGAAGATCCATGACAACAAGTTTTGGGAGCTTGTGATCTTCATCCATTGAAGGCTTCCTATCAACGGAAGTTCATTTAGATTAGCCATTCATATCCATGACCCATTTATGTCATGGATCATCATTGTAATCTATTCATACTAGATTAGATGGTTTATGTGTTTGTGCCATAAAACACAAGGTTTCTATGTTGGGCCATAAAACATAGCGGGAGTGGTTGTACCCTTGTCAAAGAACCAACGGGAGTGGTTGTACCCTTGTAAAGAACTCGACATCTAGCTTAGTGTCGGAAATTGTATAGGCGACGTTAGGTTGGTTCCACCTCGAACTAGAACCCAGTATTTCGCTTTGTACCGGAAAAAGTGTAAGCGACGGGTGTAAGGTTTTCTCCGCCGAGAAGGGAGCTTGTTGATCTAGTGAAGTAACTCTCGAGTTGGGTACTCGGGGAGTGGAGTAGGGCGGAGAGGAGCTCCGTGATCGAACCACTATAAATTATCGTGTTTAGTTTGCGCTTTCTTTTACTTATCTCTTTACTTTTATGTTTGCATTATGTGATTGCTTGTGTTGTGATTAGTTGATAATACTTGTGTGACAACATGCTTTAGTTTATGCTAGACATAAACTACAACAGACAGCTTTCATATTAGAACAAGCCAAATTGGAAATTTGATACAACAAGTTTTAAGTTTTTAAAACGGTAACGTATTCACCCCCCCCCTACGTTTTCACAATTGGTATCAGAGCCTCGTGGCTCTCATTTTCAAAACAAATGGTTTTTAAAATGGAGTACGATCCATGTATCAAATTACCTTTGAAGCGGAATATAATATGAAAAATGTTTCGCTAAGTATACTTAGAAATTTTGTTGTTAAATATTACTTTGTATACAAGCTTGAAGATGTCTTTGGAAAATCAAAAGAAAATATTTCTTAAAAAGATTAAGTGTCAAATTGTGTGCGTAAAGCTAATTTACGAAAAACACGGGTTTTAAAGAAGCGTTTGGGATAACTATTAATTTAGTTGTAAAATCACCTCCGTAATGTTTAGATAAGTCACATAAGTAGAAATGTTGTTAAATATGTGTAAATATATGTTTAATATTAAGTCTAGCAAGTCCTACACGTTTTCTCTATGTCAAAATACGAGTTTAGGAGAATTTGTCACAGACACCTACGGATCCCTTTGTTACAAAGGGCGGATCCCTCAAAAAGGATCCGTTAAATCCGTCGGTATTATATGCAGTTTTTGTCCAACTTCAAAAATTCATAACTAATTAACCGTAAGTCCGTAGGAGCCGCGCCACCTATCATTTTGAAGGGAATTAAGTCTAATTTAATTTAAAAATAATCTCATGTCCTAAATCTAAATTGAAGTAGGTAAAACAAATCAAATACTATAACCTGTTCAAAATATTAAGTTTCATTTTGACACAGTAACTTAAACTTTTACGTCGGGCAATGTAAGTTGGTATTCTTTGAACATTGATATGATTTCTTTTGAAACTAAAGAATTTAGTAATATAAAGGAAACAAATCAAGCTTGGCATACATCGTCATATTTAAACGCAAAGTGACGAAAAGTATCTTTTCATTTATGCTATGCTATGTGACTATCTGTTCTAAGTTATTTGCATACATGTGATTTGCCTGTTGGTAATTGTGATTGCATTTGTTGATAGGAAATACGTAAGTGTTTTTCCATGACAATTATTTGCTTGTTTATCAATTGCTTGTTTGATGCACAATAGGAATTTTGCTAGATCTTGTGCACTAAGTTAATAAACTGTAAGTTACTTAAACATGAAACACTTGTGGTTCTTGTGATTCTTGGCCGATTATCTAGAGAGAGAAAGAGATGAGAGTGGGAGTTTCTTTAGAGAGAGAAAGTGAAGGAAAAATGTGAAGGTTAGATTAGAAGCTCCAACCCTCTCCCTAGGTGGAGAAGGGTATTTATACTTACATACTTAAGTGCCCCGAGTGGGCTGGGGAGTAAGCTGACAGTGGGTAAAGACCAGACCCACTCCACAAATACTAATATAACTAAACTAATATTACGTTAACTAAACTAATACTAATAAGCCTACGAGCTACATAAATGCTAAATAGATACTCGGGGTGACCGAGTCTTCACATGAATATTTATATTCCTAACAATCTCCCCCTGAGGGAGGTCACCCCGGAAATAATATTTTGAATTCTAGCATTCTATTACATGACTGTAACTTCCTAGCTCGTAGTCTTTGATTCTTCAAATTCATTACTATTTGTAGATTCAGCAGTGATTTTTTGATGACCGTTATTCTGTCTTGGATGATCTTTGGTGATTCTTTGATGTCATCATCCAACGTATGTCTCCAGGTCATCTTTTAGCAGTATGTCTCCATGTGATGTGGTACTCTTTGATCCGACATGCTCACACTATTCTGGGTCATGATTTTCAGCATCAGAGTTTGCAGAAGCAGTGTTGAAGGTATTTTAATTTATCATGACTTCTTTGAATACGATGATGGTGAAGTGTGAGCATGTGGTGATGGATTGGCATCTTATCTGCAATCAGCTACAACCGCCAGGAATTCCTGCATACGACAGTTAGCAATAAAACATCCGGTACTTACAGGTTCGGACTTCGAGATTGTTAACAGCATAGTGTGAAAACTCTCTCTAATCCTTACCAAGGCCGTTCCTAAATCAAAAACCTACAGAGAGCTTACAAGATCTACCGTAGTAAATCAACGATTAGGTGAGTCGCTGGAGTTCACTCCACGACTGTAGACCTTTTGAAACCGCCGCGACCACTAAGCGTAATCCACAAGGAATTACCGAAGTGACCTGCTTTCAGGGCTGTTTGATGTTGACCCTGGCAGGAATTTCCATTCAATCACTGAGAATTACATTTGTAAATTCCCTCATAAATGTTCTGGCAGATTGCTAAGATCTGCGTAGGACTCATAAGTTTACAACTGGTGTCCTTAATGTTGAACAGCCAGTGTAGAGGTCACACGTGTTCCTATGAGATCTTATGATGCATCTCGTGGCTCTAGACTCGATAAGTGCAATTTTGGTAGTCGGAGACTGGAGCGGTGTCTCCTGTTTCAATATCAACATAACTCATAATGAGCGGTCAATAGATTATGCAGGGTTCCCCGTGAGAATGAAACACGTCCTTTTAAGAGAACTTGAGTGGCTTAGAAGGTTTAGTGCAGTGCGTCACTGGGTCCATGACGTCTTGTCTTCAATACCGGTGTCACCTTAGTAACAACAAGTAGCGTATGAATTGAACCCGGTTTCTGCCCTAAGGTTGAATAATTTGGAGGGCTATTTCTTTTCACCCTTTCTTATTTCATATCTTTTTAATTCTTCAACCCCTTCTTTCTCCTTTCTCATATTACTCCTTTTTTTTTTTCATGATCATACCTAAGGACTTTCTAATACTAACTATTCGGTATTGTCCCTAGGTAGATCCCTCCGGCTCAGGCGGATCATAGGACGGTTTTCCTAACCTTAGCCACCTTATAACTTCATGACTATCCTATGTTGCCATTTACCAAATCCTTGAAAAATCTCTCAAAGTATTCATGATTATGAAACACATTTCGCTAACACTTTGAGACTTTTATATTTTTCAAATTCTCCCCCTTAACATGTGCTCAGATGATTTTATTATAAATTTGCACATGTTGGGTGGAGATCGCACTTTTTGAATTGATCCACTTTCAGTGAACATGACCGATTCGAGACACGCTTACATCACTAGTTAGACTAGCTTGAAATTATTACTCGGCCTGGTCAAGTCCACAGAAAGTTTCTCGAAATGGTACACTCTACTCAGATACGTCCTCTTCGAGACACGCTTACATCACTGGTTAGACCAGCTTGAAATTATTACCCGGCCAGGTCGCATCCTTTCGAATAATGACAGTTTATGTTTCGTCAATTCATTGGTGAAGTCTGAGTCACGCTCACATGATATGCCAACTCCTTTTTGTTTCTATAAACCATTTGCTCCCCCTCAATATGTGCATTGATATACAAAAGAGTTTAGCACATATGGGAGAGCTTACATTTACGTCCAAAACATCACATTTTATCAGATTTCATATTTAAATCACATTCTCTCCCCCGATCAAAAATTTCAAACCATTTGAGATTTGTCATCCCAATTGATTTAAATAAGTTAGAAATTATGGGAGAAAATGTGGTCAGGTTTAACATGTACTCTGATAATGGAACATTCTACTGCTCCCCCTCAACCAATGAGGGAGAATGTTAGTGTCAGGTATGATAAGTTTGGAAGATTTTAATTTAAAAAGATCATACACTGACACATAACAACCACAATTTTTCACTGCTTATGATGTACGAGATAACTTTTATGACACAAATGATGTTGACCTTTACGCACGGATGATGTGATCATTCGCTTCTCTGAGGGAGTCATTAGTCAACATCAATTATCCATCCACCAATACAAATTTCCCAAGTATTGTAGATCCCCACTTGGCGAGACCAGAATAAGTAATGCTTTGTTGAAATGAAGGTGGTGGTGGTGATAGCAGTGTTGTTGTTGTTGTTGCCAATGTTGTTGTTGTGGTGAATTCAGAGCCAGTCAATAGAGTTTGAACATCTGATCAAATGGTTAGAGCGGGAACTGGCACATTCATATTGGCCATGGAATCTGCATAAGAATATCAACACAGATATACATACATACAAATTCAATTTTCATTAATAGCTACCACATAGCAGCTTGCCAACTCAAAATACCAAATTCATCTCATAATCAAACCACAGTCAGGAAATACATCAAACCACTATCTAGCATGAAGAGCAATCAGCGATTATGAACATAGCAATTCACTCATATTTCAACATTCAACTCAGGATCTTAGGGACAAGATTCTAACATGATAGCTATATACCTAAGCATATCCTGAGTGCACATGCACTAAATCAACAACAATTAAGCAGCAATCGACTAACAAAAGTCAATCAACATTTGAAACTCATTCATTCAGATCATACAAATGCCTGTGGAGTATTCAAGAACATCAATCACAATGGGTTTTCTAACTTCTTTTAGATTTTGAGTTTTAAAGTATTTAGGGGATTAAATGAGGATTCCAGAGTGACACAAATGGACCTTATAGTTACATAAAGCTAGGATACTATAAGCAAATTGCACATAATGCCCTAATCTTTCTAACAACTAACACATTTGGCCATTTGAGATAAAGCTTAGTAAGATCCTCTTCAGCTAATACCCCATTAACTACAAAACCTTTTCTAACAATTATGAGATAACCAAGAAACCCATTTGATGATATAAAATTTGAAATCACTCTCCCCCTCAATCAGTGACCCGTATTCTAGTTAAAGAGTTGTAGTCATTGATTGAGTGACAAATTTTATGAACAATCCAAGTCTAAAAGAGTTTCAAACAACACGTAATCACCAAGTGTCTCAAAAATAATTTTCAGAAGAATCATAGAAGGAAAACTATTTGTATACAAAGAAGATTTCTCTTCTTTTACAAGAAATGATGCACTGAAACGTACATCAAATCAGGGATGCATGGATATGAAGTAATCCATGCCCAGGTGAACTTCACCCGTTGTTAGGAACAACCGTCTTTTTTCCGACGTGCTTTCCTCATTTTGAAACGCGGGTTGCTATCTAAAGTAATAGCAAGCCATCATGACATGTTTTGACAATTCATTTTAACTTCTGCTCGAGCTTCATTTAAAGTCCCGTGTCATTATTGAATGACATTTCTAAGACCGTAAATGTTATCGATAAACAGAAGACATGCCTAGAGAAACTATTTTTGGTATTTTCTAATTTTTCTGATTTTTATGGTTTTTCTGGGTTTAAGTTTTTCTATTTACAATTTGTTGGTTTTATAATTTTCTATTTACATTTTTGTATAAGATATTTACAAACTATATTATTCAGTTTAAGAAGATGTTGACATGAATACCGAAAAAGGATATCGATTTGTACGTTGTAGAAGTCAGTAGTCAACATCTCTTAAACTTTCACCACCAAAGCTTTCGAGGCTCCTGAATAGTAGACTGAACTTGAGCCTTCTCAATTTGAAGCTTTGACAGCTTCCCCCTAAACCGACAATCTTCCTTTTGAGCAGTTTCAAAGCTCTCTTTCAAGCTTACGAAAGGTAAGTGTACAGCGGAAACCGTAGCAAACCACATCAAGTATTGCTGCTCCTTTTAAGAATAATCATCGTGATTCTCCGTTCGGGGGATAATCAAATAGATCAGCAACGTATCATCTCACGCTTGAATACTTCTTCTCACATTTCTTCCTGCTGAAGTCTGAAGTAATGCCTACCAAAAGTATCCAGAGACCACTTCCCCCCAAGTAGTTGAAGAGATGCAATTAGTCTCATTGTATGAAGCCCAAAAACCCGAAGTACACACTCAATCCCATTAATGAAGTCGAAAAAGTAACATCAAGATCAATTAAGACATGGAAATCCCCTTTTCTCCCTTCAGGAAATTGCAGATGAGAATTGTTACACCAAAGTCACCTAAGTCTCGAGTGTAAGCAACTTATCCCGTATGTATTCTAAATGATAACACCAAGACAGTACCATAGAAGCACCGGAATCAAGTAAGTCCCGGATGAGCACATTTCCTTCTGTTGGATACCGACTAACCATAGGAATCATCATACAATTGCGTACCTCTTTAATCATCAGAAACTGTTTCATACATCTCTTCCCCCACGTAGTTGGAATGATACACCATAAGGAACGAGTTAAAACACTGATTTTCTCTGCGGTTATGACATTTGTCTTCCCGGAATAACCCCAACTCTGAAGAGGTATAAAGTTCATCACGTGTACTCGTTGTGCGTTCAAATGTATGTCTCCTTCCCCCTTGCTGGTTTTGATACCTCAGAATCAGCAACACATTTTACGCACAAATACTTGAAATCTTGTGAGAAGAACAAAATTAGCTCAAATGTATCAAGTGAGAATCAACCGCTACCGAAACACTTTCTGACTATCTTTACCAACCCTTAAGTAGGCTATTTGATGTGATAACTGATGGAGCACACCCGATATACCAAACTTGACACTGAAGTAGAATTCCCCATTTTCGTGACTTAAACTTGCACTAATGTTGGAAGAACGGTGTAGAGAATTAATGCTCCAAGCAAATCTCTAAGTACTCAATACCCAACCAAAGTATGAGACATTAACACCTCTTGCGATTATCCACAACGTCATCGGCGTGTGACACTGAGTACTACAACGTAACTCCTTTAAGTGATAGTTAACCAGGTCGTCAAACATTTACCCCGACTGCTGGTAACTAGATAAACTAAGTCTTCAACTTAAATCTTAAGCACGAGCAAGTTATCATTGAAAGTCATGCATCCAACCAACCCCGACTTCAAGATAAGATAAGATCACGCCTATGTGAAAGTCAACTTCAATCTCAAATAAGTGATACCCGATCAACTCCATTGTCACAATTAAATGCCCAACAAGTGAGTGAACAAACAATCAAATGTACGTCGATCCACTTGTTCACACTTCTCCCCCTCAAAAATTGCATATGAGGATGCCATTTTTGATTGAACAAGTGCATATGAGGTTGATCCACTGTTCACACTTCTCCCCCTCAAAAATTGCATTTGAAGTTGCCATTTTTGATCGAGTGAATAAACGTCCAATCTGATGGAAGTAGATCCACTTGATGTCTGAACGAGCATGGAGCAAGTATGAAGCTTGTTGATGAGAATAGTCAGAAACAAGAAGATTTCTCTTCTTTCAAAGATAAAGCGCACTCAAGCGTACGCCTTTCTTTTCTTTGATGAACGGGGCCTGATGAGTTGTCAGCAGACGCCAGTATGTTGACAATGAGGCCCGAGGCTTGAACTGTAGTGTTCAAACGTCATAGTCGATGAAGAACGATGCCTGAACTGATGTGAACAGACGTCATTGTCGATGAAGAACGATGCCTGAACTGATGTGAACAGACGTCATTGTCATTGATGTTCATCAAGCTTGAATCACTTGAACCCCTACTTCATGAGATATCAATCCTTTCGGCACCCAAACCCTGAGTCTTTCCTTACTATGAGTGAACGATGTACCTGCACTTAAGTAAAGACTACTTGCACTGACATTAAGAGTTTGTTTGCATTTATGTGGGTTAGTGATATCAGCATTTAGACCATGTGGGGTTTCACTGTCAACCTTGGTTTCGCACTTAGTGAACATCTTTCGAATAGGTATCCATCTAAGACCAACAATCTTAAAAATTCTACCCATCGGTATCCACCTAAGGCAAGATCTAGGAGTGTTTGGTTTCTCATGTACAGTGGAAGACTTGTTTAGAGAAGACCTTTGTCCTACAGCAATCTGCCTACCAGGTTTCTGAGTATAACTCTTTGGTTCTACGGGCTTATTGTTGTTTCTAGTCTTAGAGGATTGAACCTTATTACGAGCATGTACTTCCTTCAGGAATTTTGTTATACAATCATCATGGTTTGCATTAAACACACATTTCTGGCAAGTTGAGCAAATATAGTGTTTGGAGTCAGAAAAAGATCTAGAATTCTTAGAGTGATCAGCTACGGAAATTGCTTTAATCGATACGCAACTACTCTTAGAAGCAGGTAACTTCCTAGTCTTTTCATGTGTGTTTATCTTAGCATCCTCTAGGTTGTGATTCCGAACACTGTTTTTATGTCTAACATGTTCCTTTGGTGTCACAAATGACACACGCGTTGAACTAATCCTAGAAGAACTATATGCACTCATATGATGAGGTTTTGCAAGCGTACATTCCTTTTCATTAGGCTGTGAAGTGACTGGTTTTGGCAAAACTTGTTTCGCATCAACTTGGGAGGCAAACCGTGTTTTTGAAAATTTTGGTCGTTCAGATTTAAACATAGTCGGTTGTCTAACAACTGATTGGTTTCTAAGTGTTGGTTTCCCCAAGATTGATGGTTTTGCAAACTTAGTGTTCACACCATTTTCTGACAATTTTCTTAACCCGTTTTTCAACGCTGCAAATTCAAAACCCTTTTCCTGAAGTTGAGCTTTGAATTCATCATTTTTGGCAATCAAAGAGGTTGTTTGCTCTACAGACTTAGTTTTCGTTTCTTTGATTGTATCACACAGTTCTTTGCAATGAATTTTCAAAGACTCATTTTCATTAAGTAATTCAGTCACTTTATGTTCCATTTCAGTATTTTTTGTTGCAATAACATCACTGTCATGTTTAGCCTTAACTTCATTACACATATCACACATCTTAGCAATACGGTTTTTCAGGTTGTTGATCGTTAAGTTTTTGGCATGTAGCTGAGCTTTCAAATCGTTTATCATAAAAAATTCACGGAATTCAGGAAATTATGGATTTTTACATGGTAGGTTAGTTTGAAGACTTTCTTTCTTTCGTTGCATTGAGATTTCAAGATCAATACAATGTTTTTCAAGTTGTAAAAATCTGTTTGAAAGTTCATTATAAACTTCTTTTTCAACCATATCATTTGATTTGAAAAGCTCAGCCGTAAGTGAAGAACTTGACGCATCATCATGTTCAGCATCCTGATCAATTTCTCCCCCCTTATGACTCATATTTGTTGAATCAGAGGTGATATTGCTATCAGTCTTTTCCAACAGATATGTGTCATAAGTAGGTTTAATTTGATCAGTATGTTGTTGTTCATTAGAAAGAACATTATGTTGATCAGACAGATGTACCTCAGCAGATGATACTTGGTGATTTACTAGACTGAGATCTGCATCCACACCATGTGTGATATCAGTCCCTGAGCTGTTGCTATCATCATGCTTATTTGACTCTGTCCCGTTCCCCATGTGTTGTGCTCTTTCATTAATGAACTCCTTAACATTACTCATGAGCTGGAGTAGTGTAACTCTAAACATGTCAACCTCGATTCCAGTGTAATTAGCAAAACACTTTTTTGTCATTTGACTGTCATAATCATAATCCTCGATGAATTGCGAATCAATTGATCACACAAAAGGCAGCCATGGATCTACCTTCAGAAAATTCTCCTTTGTCAAGTTGTTGTTCAAGTTGATCTAAATACATAATCATTTTGACTGTGAAATCCTGAACATCTTGACCAAAGAGTGTTGCGAAAGCCCGTGTGTATCCTCCCAAGAATCCAGGTTTTTCAAAGAGAACCTTGAGATGTGAGTGAAATAATCAAAAACATTCAATGCAACTTTCCTTTGCATTAGGCAACATTAGAGACTGATGAAACTCTTTCTCTTGAGAATTCAAGCACAACGATTCCATATTAGCATTATCAGAATCACACACGTTTATTTGTTGTACAAGATTGGAAGTCTTATGTATATCATACGTGTCATACAACTTGAGTACCACATATATGAAGGAATCTGAAGTAGTATACATGATGTAAACGTGCACGGGATTTTACAATTCTATAAATTAAACCGAGAAATAGATTCTTTCGCGGAATTTTACAAAAATCAAGAATAAACCGTGAAATGATAATGATTACTTGAATGTGTTATGATAACAGTTGGATTGGTAAAATGATTAGTGATTATGTGTTAGGAGTGATGGTCGTTTGATAAACTAGGTGATATGTTGTTTAGTTGTGATTTGGTTTGGTTGATGCAAGTTATTATGGTGAAATTTTGGTCTGAAAACTTAAAACCTCAATAACTTCATTTTGGAGCGATTTCAGGCTTCAAAAGTTGGGTTGAATAAATAAGTTTATTCAATGTGTCCTTCTCCTCGGTCTTACTGTCGTTTTGACAGGTATTTCGCTGAAAACGGAGTTACGGTTCAAAAGTTATGGCCATTTGAAGTTTTGACGTAAAAAATCAACTTTGATCAAACCGCAACTGATTAAATCGCAACAAGTCAAGTCACAATTAACCAAATTGCAATAAGTTAAATCGCAACTAACCACATCGCAATAAGTCATATCGCAAGTATCAACTCGCAACGTCAAATCGCAACTGGTCAAATCGCAATCAGTCAAATCGCAACTAGTCAAATCACAACTTGTCAAATCGTAACTAATCAAATCACAACTAGTCAAATCGCAGTGACTCAAATTGAAGGCTCACTCAAATCGAAGGCTCACTCAAATCGCAAGTATCAAATTGCAACTCACTAGCAGACAGAACAGTCGCTTTCTTGCCAAATCGCAACCCACAAACGACAAAACAGTCCCTTTCCTTGTGGTTTGTCCTTTTTCCTTTTTTAAGTAAAAAGCCAAATCGCAATACCAATGCACACCAAATCGCAACTGTACTTTTCCAAACAAAGCTCAAATCGCAGCCCAGAACATTTTACTGAGAACCAAATCGCAACGAAGAAAAAACAACACAATACCAATCGAATTCACTCTAACATCCAATAAACGAATGAAACAAGCAATCCAACTACAAAACTAAGCTTATACAACAATCTTAAACAAGAAAGTACAAGCTTTTAACAGATCCAACCACAAACAAGGCCGAACCAAAGATTTTTCTTAATATGCAATTCGAACCAAAAAAAACACAAAAACCAACCTACTAATCTGTGAGTATTCTATGAAACGAACCTAGCCTTGGCTCTTGATACCAATTGTAAGTTACTCAAACATGAAACACTTGTGGTTCTTGTGATTCTTGGCCGATTATCTAGAGATAGAAAGAGATGAGAGTGGGAGTTTCTTTAGAGAGAGAAAGTAAAGGAAAAATGTGAAGGTTAGATTAGAAGCTCCAACCTTCTCCCTAGGTGGAGAGGGGTATTTATACTTACATACTTAAGTGCCCCGAGTGGGCTGTGGAGTAAGCTGGTAGTGGGTAAAGACCCGACCCACTCCACAAATACTAATATAACTAAACTAATATTACGTTAACTAAACTAATACTAATAAGCCTACGAGCTACATAAATGCTAAATAGATACTCGGGGTGACCGAGTCTTCACATGAATATTTATATTCCTAACTAAACTGTGTTAGTTTCACTTATAGACTTAGATATTTTTGTTTGCATATGTTATGTGAAAACTTTGCATAACTTACTTAGAAATATGAACTGAGTAAAACTAGTTTAGTATCTTAAAATGTATTGTCTCGCACAAACCTTCATTTAATTTCAAGTGTTAAAATGTGTAAACATGTTGTATCTGTGTAAGTGTGTTTGGTATAAGAAAATTTCAAACAATAATGTGATGACTTGTTATGTTATTAGGATATTATGTTGGCATTATACTTTTATGTAAACTAACATAACAATGCAGGATGATAACATTTTGATGTTGTCAAATTTTCGGGCTTAAGCCACTGTTTGGCTTAACTTCCATTAATGGTAAGTTCGTTATCCTCGGATTGATCTATATGTTAACATATGTTACTACCTGTGTTTTTGTTATGAATCTATCACAACTACATAGTTACATATGTTTGAGGACAATTTTCGGAATTTGAACGAGTAACGAAAATTTTGACATACGTTCTGTTAAGAATCTGAATCTCCATATGGCGGATTCGGCGGATTCCAAATTTTGGATCCGCCTAGTGTATGCTTTGGATCCACCAGTCCTCATCCTGCGGATTCCATGGAACCAAAAATTTGGTTCCGCCTTTGTTGTCGATTGGATCCGCAGGCTTCAACAATAACTTTTTCAAAATTTTTGACTAATCCCGATCCTTAAATTATTGATTCTAGTTTTTAGGTTTATTCTACTGATCATTTATGATCATTACATACATTCACCTGTCCTTTACTTATCCATTAACTTGATTTGTAAATTGACAACTTCCTAACTAAACCAGACTCACAGTGTGCAAAGATATCACAGATTACAAACCCAACTCATGACTGATATTATCCTGTATTCACATATGTTGCCTCACTTGGTTAACATGTCATCCTTCAAGATGATTTACATCGAGTCGTAACTCACACTTAGGTTATAGATGTAATTATCAAGTCTTGTCATCCTTTTCTCCAAGTAGGATTGACAACTTAAGTATTTCGTCCGAAATATTCAAGTATAACTGATTTACAATTGTAGTCATTAAAAGTCATATCTGAAACAATCAACTCACAAGTATTTTAACAACATATGTTAAAACACTTATCTTATCATGACTAGAACATTTGTTCTTCATCCCATTTAGCCCCTAGGTTTCACAAACATAACCAAGCACTTCATTCACTAGTGAACCACAAGAATCAATATCCATTCTTGAAACCCAAAGTACTTCTATAGTACAACAGATCTCTGCATCACCACATCCTTAGTTAGACACTCCATCTAAATCAACCAATCCACAATCCTTTCCATCATTTGAATCAGTTGAGAGCATTGCTCAAAAAGCCTGTAGTTCAACACTCATCAAATGCACGTTGAATCAACTCAACCATACTTTATCACCTATAGGATTAGAACCTTCACCATCAGATTTGTTTCAACATGCATTTGATGGTGTTACAAGAGATTTCATTACACCTACAAGTTCTATGAACTTTCTTCCTCATCTGTTCATACTTGTTTTCATAAGCATGATAACCTTACTTGTTGAAAGATACTTTATGTATCTATCTTCTTTCAAGCGTACATCATAACCAAACCTTGCTCATAATCTAGTTCAAACCTTGTGTGTATCCTACACATCTCTAGAGCATACACAAGATCTATTAAAGTTGGTAACTGTACTCAGATTCTTGTTCCAAAGAGCTTTCTTGAGAACGGTCTTAACATATTCCATTATCATACACAAACATATCTCTTGGTCTTAGATGATCAAATCACTTGCATAACACATACTTAAACTCAACTTAAAAGATGTCACCCTTTAGATCATTCAACCTTAGATTCCAAACACAAAGATTAAAATCTGTTGACACATATTTGTCATATTCCCGTGTATAACATGACATCTTCATCACATTAATTTTAATAGAAATAGTTGAGTCTCAGTAATTGGTAAACTATCATATTTAGATAGGCAAAAGTAGGAATTCCTATTTTTCAGACATGAGAATGACTACTGGAGAACCTATTGCACTAGAAACTCAATTTAACCTAACGGTTAAATTGCTTCTAGCAGAGAAGTTGGGTATGTGGAATCACCCGTAAAAATGGTCGTGTTTAGCCTGAATTGAGCACCGCTAGTAATAGTCTCATATTCATTCTCCAACTTGAAAAATCTGCATTCCTATACTTGCCTAAAGTAAGTATTAAAATAAGATAATTTATCTTGTCTTAGGAATATTAATCAATCAAGTAGTAGATGTAATTTTTCTTAGTAAAATCACTTGCATTACATATATATGTGTTGATTACATGTTATTTGTTTGATATGATTATTTGATAGTCAAATGTGTAAACTTTGAAAAGGTTTTGTCTGCATGCTTATATATGTTTCATGCTACTAGATGTTAACATGATGTGCATAATACTTGTTATATGATATTTCACAAGATTAACATGGTTCTTGTTAACTCACGATATGTCATTTTTAATACATGGTGTTAGATAGCCTTTGTCTTTAGTTGACAATCATTGAGCTTTTTCGTAGGATAGTCTAAAATGATGCATGCTTCCGAAATGTTAGAATTGTTTGCATGAATCTGTCGTTTTACTTCTTTTGTGACTTTGTCACACTATTTGTTTGCCATGTGTGCACCTATATGTCTAAATGCTTCTTGGTATGATAAACATTTAGAAGTCATTAATGGGTAAGTATGCTTAAGTAACTAAGCCTAACTTCAAAACCATTTCACAATATAGTATCTAAAACAATGTCATGCTATCTTGCAATATGATTATTTGTCTTTATGCTAAGTGGTAGCTTTTTGTCTAGTAGATGAATATTTTTTTGTGTTTACATAAGATGTTATGATTTCTATAATATTCACATCTTTTGTCATTAAGACTTTTGTCTTATAGATTGATAACAAATTGCTTGTTATTTCTCTTTGTTTTGCTTATTTTGCATAATTGTTGTTCCATTATTGCTACTTAGATTAGTAATATGTTTATGGGATCTACTTTCTTGCATATAGCTTTAAAATCTAATAGGATTAAGTTTTAGAGGTTTGAAATTTGTGTTTGGGTATCTTTCAACATACCTCTCTCCAAATCGTATTGTTGCTTCCGCTTTCCTAACAACATCTCAATCATCCTTTAGTTATAACAATACACCTTCCATGAGGAAACCATATGCCTCGTCGTGCGATCATCTTGCATTGATAGAGAAGAGTTACATAACTTCGAGGATGAAGTACTTTGTATGCTAACCAACATCTGTAAAAACATTACTAAGCTCGTCGCTTTCATTAACTTGCATCGTCATCACACATTATGATGGACGTCCACCGATTAAGGGGGAGAAAATTTCATTCACATAATTGTCTGTTTGTATTAAAGAGCACTCGCACATACCGACACATAGGTTCACACCACTTAGTTAAATCAGTTCACAAAATCATAAAGTGTTTCAAACCTTATTAGCTCAACATCACAGTTCTGCACCAATATCTCGTCAAGTGAAAACACATCATGTGTTTGACAAACCTCTTAAATGAGAAGCTTTAAGTCTCCTTAGACTTTGACTAGGATTAGTGAAACCAAATCTATAGTTATAAGTAAATAGACCTTAGCTTGAACCTTCGTTTGATCAAAAATGACAAAAAGTGACCAAATCAATTTTGGTCCACGGCACCCTATGATAAGACGGACGGAACCAAAGATTTGGTTCCGCCCAATCCGCGGGTACCAGGTTCTATTTTTAAACATTCATAACAGACAACCTTCTCACAACCAACGATTCTAGGATTTACTTTCACATCATCATTCCCTAGAACAACTCCATTGTCTAGAACATCTTCTAGAACACCATCATAGGATCTGATCCTTTTCATTCTTGATACATATCAAGCACGTCATTTTCAGTGCAAACAGAACCATCACTCTCAACACGTTGGTCCAACCAACACTCTCATCATATGATGTCATTTTCATTTTCATATAGGTATATGGAATCTCTATTCCTAAGTGATCATTGTATTCACTTCCTTCATTTGAGCATTTATTATGGCACGATTCATCATCTTTGGTAGATGATAATATCATAACCTTAACCGTCTTAAATACTCTTATAGCAATTGCTATACATTAGAGTCTCTGAATTCATTATAACCACCACCTTCCATCACCTCTTTCACTAGTAAACTAACACCAACACTAGCATCACCAACTTTAACTCCACTTCATATCCTCATCATAGGCATTGTTTTGTAGGATTATATTCTTGTAAATGTAATTCTTATTAGAAGATTACACTCTTTATAACATGGTTTACTAGATAATCACGATTGATATCACAATTGGTATGCTGCATCATATTTTTCTTTGATTAGACAATCACAATTGGTAAGTTGTTTGTGATTAGATTATTGATATGTTGCCTAATATTTTTCTTTGAGATAAAATATATTGCATTAACCATTTCATTGTAGGTTCATCATCATATACGCTCGATCGTATATAGCTTACTCATCATAGGATGAAGTTTGCATCCATTATTTTTCTTCTTTTATAGGTGCTTCTTGACGCTCTCAAACCAGGTGGATTATCATTCTAGCACTCATATTGCATCGTCTATACACATTGGTCGTATATGACATATATGTCTGAAGACATAGTCCCTATTGTGCTAATTTTTGTTTTGTAGGTTTATCTTGACACCCTAAAGCAAGGGGGAGCCTTCGTCAAACATTTTTTTGGATGCATCATATACACGCATTGGTGTATATCACATACTTGTCCAAGGACAAATATTGTTTTATACTAATCTTTATTTTGTAGGATTCTTCATCCTTGGATCATATATGTCGGTACCCTAGCAACGGGGAGTATTGATCAAGGGGGAGCATATCATGTACTAATCCTTGTTTTGTAGCATTCATAATCCTTACATCATATACGTTGGTACCCTAGCAACGGGGAGTATTGATTAAGGGGGAGCTACAATCAAGGGGGAGCATGTTCGCATTCTTAAGAATTCTCATTCTTCGACACACTTTTGTGTTTCGACCAAAAGGAGGAGATAGGCCAAGATAGTCCAATATAGCTTACCCACGTGAATCGTTGGATATATGCATTTCATTCATCATGCATTTTTCATATATATTCTTTTTATGTTGCACACTACTAATCTTGATGTAGGTTGAGAGTCTTAATTTGATCCATGTATCCGCTAAACAACCTAGGGAACGCAACAACCATAGGAGATTGGAGTAGTCTATTTAACTTCACTAGGGATGATGCAAGCTCGCCATTTCGGGGAAAAATGAAGTTAACTCTAAGGACACACCCTTTTTGCTTCGACAAAAGGGGGAGAAAGGTGTAAACGGAGAAAGTAATAGGCTAGAAGAGTTGAGAAAGGTATAAACGGAGAAGGTAATATTAAAGGTAGTACGGACACAAGTAACTTTTTACATTTTACTTTCTATCACGTTTACATATTTTGTCATCATCAAAAAGGGGGAGATTGTTAGTGCAAGCAGTCTCATTGGGGAGATTGTTAGTGCAAGCAATCTTGTTTGTTTTGATTGATGACAAACATGTAACTTGATACATAACGTAAAATGTACAAGTTACAAGTTACTTGTAATCTTATTTTGTCTCGACATACATTCAACACTTCTCGACTTCTCAAGTCTTCGTATGATACAACACAGGTTCGTACATGTTTGTTATGTGGCATTATGATCAAACCCTTAACAAACCATTTAGAATGTTTAAAATACAGTTAGGTCATTAAGTATTTTAAAAGGTTAATCATTCTACTTAGAACCTCATTTTACACCTTTGCATAAACAAGTATTCTTACTTGTACATCATGTTTCCTAAGTTTAAAAGGATAAGTACACTTTAGGTGTCAAACTAACATGATACATATTGGTAAACATATATTAGTTAAGCTAGTATATACATGCTACATGATCACTAGGATACATGTTACATACATATATACATTTACATTATT